>LPNX011056703.1:1124202-1135669 GCA_001517045.1 Pseudotsuga menziesii
ATCTTCTTTTTTCTTGCTTGCTGCTGCCACCTTCCCTAAGCCAACATGATCATCTCTTTCCATATCCCTCCTTTGGTTAACACTCACCGCTTTGCATGAAGAAATCCCACAAGAAGGAAGGGCCAACAAATGGCCCTTAACCCATAAATATGTGCTCATGAACTCATGGTTGCAAAAATTACATCTCCAAGACACATTGCTTCCCCCACCAAGCTTTGCCCCGGGCTCATCTTTCCTTGTCACATACTTCCACAAAGGGTATTTTTTTTCTTGGGCTTGTTGTCTTGCTAAAACAGGGTTAAATGGAGCCATAGAATGAGCTCCACTAGCAGCCGATGGAGCACTTGACGGAAGAGGAGAACTGGTTGTGATTGGTGGAATAGGAGGGGAGGCCCTAGATGGTGCATTTCTCCCTTTCCTTTGCCCCCTACCTCCTGCCCTAGCTGATTGAGACATTCCTTTACTTGTGTGATGGTTGAGCTTGCAATCCTCTCCACAAATCCACCGGAATGCACTTGGAATCGCTTGGAAACAATGGATAGCCTTCAAATCTCCTTCAAAACTCCTTCACCTGCACATACAACTCACTCTCAACCAATTGCTTCCTTGCAAATGAAAAAAATAAAGGCAAAAAATTGTTTTAAAGCAAACCCGATTGCCTTTTTCCGTCGATTACGTGTCCTATTTTCAGGACATGCTGCGATTTCGTGTCCGATTCGATATTTTTTCGTGTCCTTTTTTCGGATTCGCTTGAAAGTCGAATCGGACATGAATTCAGATCGAATCGTGTCCGATTTGATCCCCATGGGACACAAGGGGCCTCCAGGACGAATCCGGTTTTTTAGCTGCTAAGTATTGGTGTCTACAGTCAAATTCAAATGGGGTCCTTTCTTGAAACATTAACCTTTCCTTAGTGAAAGAGTTGGAAAGAAGTGAGGTTATGAACTCTTTATCTCCCAAGGCTTGGAGTAAGAGTGAGTTGAAGAGCTACTATATGGAAGGGAGTAACCACCACGCTGAGATGGATGTGGTTGTAGAAGGGAGTAGGGACACAAGGAGGAGCTGGCCCAAAGTCCATAGAAATCTTCCTGAAAAGAGGGAACATTAAATAATAAACAGAGCTAGAAAATAGGTTATGGAGGCAACTGGATGATATCATGAGAGGTTTTCTACAGCTATTAGCGCTGAAGTTGAGAAAAATGAGAAAAAGTCATGAAAAAGAGAAGCGATACATCAAGCCAAGAGGCAAATAAGGAGATTCTTCAATGTAATAATGACAGAGGATTTTCTAGAAGTTAAGATACATAACTCTTTAGGACGGTTGAGTTATATTGGCACAACAAGAGCTACGTTTCCTATATATTCAAAGAGAAGGGGATATAACAGAAGAGAATTTTAGACAAGCCAGACTTCTTGAAAAAATTTGAGACCCTAATAAAACTCATTTGGGGGATAGAGGCAATGATCAAGAAGTAGGAACCAGAGGATCAACATCATGCAAGAGCATCTTGGCCTTACAACCAACTAGTCTACATTTCTGTAGACTCTGACACTAGGGAGGAAAATTAGCTTTATCAAATGTTGTGTCTGTTGAAAATAGCAGCATCAGAAGTCATTCTCCAATGGGAGGCCTTAAATGACCACCTTGAGGCTAGCGAGAAAGATTTGGAGAATCAACCAATCCTGTGAGTCATGGCAAAAGTAAAAGCCTTGTGAGCCTTGACAAGAGTCAAGATGAACAAGTTGCTAATTAGATGTCTAGTGAGCCATGTGCAAAATCCAAGGATGGTAAGCCATGAGCAAAATCCAAGGCAAAGCCTTGTGAGCTTTATAGCAACAGTCAAGGCACAGTCTAGTAGGAGTTGGGACAAAAGTAAAATTCTTGTGAACTAGACTGGTATGTGTGATGGCATTCTTGTCTTGCTATGATGTGTGTGATCTCCTAGAACTTGGCCCCTCCTAGCTTGATTTACTTCAGTGATTGAACAAGTTGTAGAGCCAAAAGACCACATGGGAAAGACCTTCTTATTGATGTATTGAATGTAAAGTATATGATGTAAAAGTAGGTATGTGGACCATGCAGGTTGAGAGAGTGATAGTTTGTCCTTGTAAGAGTCTTGTGGAGCCTTTGTTGAGTCTTTTCAAGTGTTGTCATGTGATGTTCCTAGTCCTAGAGACTAGTTGAAATCTAATGATGTATTATTAAGGCTAAAAGCCTAAGCTGAGCATAAGTTTATAAAGGCATTAATGTATTAAAGTGTCAATGAACAATTAGAACTAGGGGGATGAATCTTCTAGCCTAGACAAGTTAACAACTTGAGGTAATGACCCCTTAAGGGTTCTAGAAGATTGACTAAACCAAAAGAAGACAAGGATTGGAGCATTCTAGAAGATCTGGGCCAAAAAAGTATAAAAAGACAAAAGTAGAACATTTCACTCACAGTTCTATTTTTGCAGCAGATTTTTCCAGCACAAGGGTTTCTACAATGAGATCTTTGTGAGTTCTTAACTCCTCCATCCGGTATCCAAATCAAGTGATTCCAGTACCATTTAGTGTGCCTTTCCTAGGTGCATCATTCTCTCAAGAATGCTTAGTGATTTGAGCACATTTCTACAACGATCTAGCAAAAGTTTATTATTGAAAGAAGTGTAACTTCAAAAGATATTCTATTGTACTTTTATTGTATTCTTCCTTCAAAGATGTTATTCCTCCTTTCAAGATGTCCTTGATGTAATTGGTCATGTAAAAGTCATGAGGTAAAACCTCCATTGCAAGTTGGGGCAATAGTCCCAAGAGAGTAAGTATAAAATTTATTTTTTAGTATCCCTAGGAGAAGTCAACCCAGTAAGGTCTAGAAGTTGGCCTTGTTGGACCAAAAGGTCACACAACTGAAGAATATAAATAGGGAGGCGCCCCCCTAATTTGTACACACTCACAACTCAAGCAAGTTTGCTAGAGAGAGGAGCAATCCATCTGAGAGAGCAGAAACAATTAAGTCTTATTCTTGGGGTTTTACAAGTCTTATTCTTGGGGTCTTACACTATACTTGGTTGAAATCTATGTAGAGGAAGTTTTGTTGGGTTTTCTACCCCACCAGGGTTTCCCAAGATATGTGTTCGTTTGTGTGGCTATGCTTGTCTTTTTTTCAGTGATCCTTTTGTATATGGTTATGATGTTATGATGCTAAATGTTTTAAGATCTAGTATTACCATCAAAATTCTAACATGGGATCAAAGCCACCCTGAAATAAATCTTTGTGCATTCGAAACACTACTACAACTACAACTACTAGCGATTAGGGTTTCATGCTTGAAAACCCTAGAAGGAAATATCTAGTCATCTTGGAATTTTCTCTATAACTCGAGTTTGGTAAAGGATAAGGAGTTGAAACTTGGACATGCCGAAGGTGAAATCTTGATGTGCCTTATGTGCAAGTTTCAACCTAAGATTCACTATACTTCAGGATATATAATCCCTCCAAATCAGGGTTCCAGCCTCTTCTAGAATTCAATCTTAAACTTGTGACCTAGGGAGAAATGCTATGTATCGAGCTAGGAAGATCCAAATCGAATTTCGTAAGATGTTGCAGATAGGGAACAAACTGTAGTTTATGTTTTAGACCCCAATGTTGAAATAGTGACACGTGGCATTCCGTACATGTTTGATATACTGAACCAGTCCACAAAAATGTCACCTTGGAAAACTTAGCATAAGTTCCACTTGGTGAATCCAATCTTACATTAACTTGTGGGATTGGAAAGAAGGCAAATCAAGCTATCTCAGGACGAAGTTTCAAACCTTTAGGAGCAAGAATCTCCGAGATACATCAGAATTAAGATCAAATAATTATGCAGATGAAATTGAAGAAACTAGGGCCTCCTGTTCCGAGCACTTCCCTCCATAGATTAGTTAGAAAAGGAGGACCATATAACTCGCCCTAGGAGGGCACAAATTTCTATGGAGAGAGTTTATAATTATGTGGATCTTCAATTTTTGACCTAACATTACTGTCGGGAAAACTAGGGCATCATATATTTTCCAATTCTATCCACAGTTTTGGAAAAAGGGGTATATTGCTCAACTCACCTTGAGGAGGTGCATCTTTTTATCCAATCAGATTTGAAAGTCACCAAAGTTGAAAATTTAGGGTTTCTTTGCCAAACCCTAGGTCCACCAGAAGGAATCTTCCAGAGAAACTTTCAAGCAAGCATCAAGTTGAATCAATTTCATTGGTAATTTCTATCCTTTCTAATTCCATTTAAGGTTCTCATTTTTATGATGACAAACAATATTAAGCCTGAGGACAAGCTTGAAGGAGTGTAGAACTTCTGAGAATGGAAGTATAGAGTGCTTCTCATACTTGAAGAATAATGACTTGGAGAACTATGTCAAAGAAGAAGTTGCAGATCCAGAGGGGGATGAGGATAAAGCCAAGCATAAGAAGGATCTAATCGAAGCCAAGAGGATTATTTTTGTCTCCATTGGATCTCACATGTATCATCCTTGAAGACTCCCAAGGAGATGTTCGATGTATTTACCAACTTATATGAAGAAAATAATATCAACATGAAGATGAACTTGAGGACTCAGCTCAAGAGTACGAAGATGCAGATGTCAAGAAGCATTCAATCTTACTTCACAAGGATCTCTCAGATCAAGGGGCAAGTAGAATCTATTGGAGACAATGTCGAAGAAGCGGAAGTGGAGATGACAACCTTGAATTGTCTCCCAATCTTTCATTTAAGGAATTTGTTCTAGAAGGAAGCTCACCTACGGGAGGAATGCACGCAAGAAGAAGCTCAAGTGATAGCAAGAAAAGAAAAGATGGGTGAAAATGACAATCAAGCTCTGACAACTCATGCCAAGAAGAGAGAGAGAACAAGAAGGAAGAGCATTCTTGCAAGAATAAAAGACTTCAAAAGAAGGACCTCTCACAGCTCAGATGTTTCACTTGTGATGAAAAATGACAGTTTGAGAAAGAATGTCCCAAGAAGAAAGAATGAAAGGATGCTATGATCGAGGAGTACTAGTCGATCATAAAGAATGATGTTTGGATATGGTTTTGAAACCTGAAGGGAAGTTCATAGTGTCTTCTAAGTGGATCTACAAGATCAAGCATCAGGGATAATTTTAGGGGCGAATTTTAGCCTAGTGGGATATTTTTCCATGTTTTTCTCCCAAAAAAGATTTGCCATTTTGCATTTTTTGAAGCCATGTTTTGCCCAATTTTGATGGGGTAAAAATTTTTCACCCTAAAAATCGCCAAATTATTATATAAACGATATAAAATCCTTGGAAATTAAAATATTTTTTGAAAAATATCACCAATCATTTTATAGTTGGCTTTTTAAGAGTGGTAATATTCGCCAACATTTATACACTTTTAAATAAGTATGGTTCCTTAAAATCATCCCTGTCAAGCATGCAACAAATGGAAACATCAAGAAATACAAAGCAAGGTTCATGGTTTCTCTCAGAAAGAGGGATTCAATTATGGCGAGACATTTGCTCCATTGACCAGACACACATATTCAATGAAGTAGAAGTGCATATCGAGCAAAATCTTGGACTCGGGACTCTCTACAGAGATTCACTTGTTCGTAGAAGGATTTGTACAAGCTCAAAAGGCACCCATGGATAACAAATACAGTTACATGAGGAGCTTGAGGATCACCTAGAGTGATGGAGATTTCAACCTTTGCTACAAGGTTGAAGATGGAAGCCTATATAGGACGAGAAACTCATAGATGGGTGCAAGAGGAACTTGCAATAAAGTTCAAGATGGAGGATATTGATATTTAGTGATCTTGAGAGATGACATAGATGGATACACAGAAGATCAATAGTAGAGGAGGCTACCTGTCACTCCAAGGAACAATGTCTCGATGCAAAAACTACAAGATGCAGAAGGAGGATGGTGCTCCGCTTTAGATGGAGCGACTATAGTAAATATCAGAGTTTGACATGATTCTCAAGATTAGAGGAGTGACAGAATCCAGAGGATATTTTTCCTTGGCTAAGGAAGATATGCAGTTGATATTTTTGAGATGTTGGGCTATAACTACATCGATGGCACCAAACTTGAAGTTGATATGTGATCCTACTTCAGAGATAGTTGATGCCACAATATATAGGCATATGATTAGTTCATACTTACATAGGTCGAATATTTGCTTTGTGGTGAATAGTTTGATCCAATACATGGTGTAGTCGAGATATGTTCACATAGTTGAGGCAAAGCATGTGGTAAGGTACCTGAAGGATACAATTGAGTATGGCCTCATATATGCGAGAGATAAGAGGATCTTCCAATATGGATATGATGACTCCGATTGGGTTGGCGATGCTATAAACAGAAAGAGCACTCTAGGATGTTGTAGAAAGCGGACCAATGTTTCTCTCAGTGCAACAGAGGATGGATATATTGCATAAGAAGAAAGAAATAGAAGATTCCCCAAGTGATGAAAAATATGTACTTTGATTCAAAAAATTTCTACCAATGTAGACGAAGATCATACTCTTATCCACTTCAGCATTGGATAAGAAGGGATGCATTTGTAGGGACACACAAATTCAACTCCAGTACACAGTCCTATGTGATCAGTGGTGTAGAAGACTTGCTCAACATTTTCGATCATGAGCAAGATAGGCACAGGTCCTCAGAATCAGATGATAAAGTAGAGCACGTTGTTAGAGACTCCGGTAATTCCTACAAGGAGACAGAGATCAAGAGTGAGTCTACCAAACAAACAAAGATACGTATTTGAATTATCATTTCCTATACAAATCTAGTTGTTTAAATAATATTGTCAAGTTGTGTACATATTTATGTTCCTAGATTTAAGTATGTATTATGAATGTTGGAGTGTTTGCATTGATGAACAATATACTACTAATATGCATGCAATGGGTAAGTGGCCTATGGTGTTGTACAACATTCCATTGCTACTTATATAGAATGACACCTCTTTGCTAACATGTTGGGAGTAGTGCATTCTCTTAATAATGTTATGGTAGAGATGGAAGGCATCTAGAAATTTGTTGTATGTATACGGGATATGGATTATTGTTGAGTTGGTTAAGATAGTTGTGTATATCTTTATGCATAAGAAGCTGTCATTATGAATATGTTTTGAAGATTATGAAATGTTTCTAATTGTGCAACTGAGTTTGACTTGTAGGAAAGATCATGTGTAGTCACCTACAAGAGAAGAATGATGAAGAACAAGTGATAAATAACAAGTTGTTGATGTATTGACTAAGTCTCTGTCTCGTGTAAAGTTTGAATACTTTTGAGAAAATCTTGTTGTAGTACGAAAGGACCTCCCTAAAAAGAGAGAGTGATGATGATGATGTGGTTTCCTGTTACAGTGGTGTGGCAAATCAGTCTAGGATTGGTATGTCAGTCTGATAAGGCCTGGTTGATCCCATGATTGGTATATGAGTGCTAACAAGGCCTATTTGGTCCTAGGGGGGTTAGTATGTATGGCTAGGCTTGTTTGGATCGAAAGGGTTAGTAAGCAAGACAAGGCTTGTTTGGTCCCCAAGTAGATCAGTATGTCTAGCTCGGATTGTTTGGTCGGAAATGATTAGTAAGCTAGACGAGGCTAGTTGGGTCTATCAGAGTGCCCACCGTGATGTTGCTTCAGATGTCCCAACACTCTGTTTTGTTGTTGTTGAAGATGATGTTGTCCCGACACTATGTTCTGATGATGGTGTTGTTCTAGCACTTTGTTGTGTTGATGGTGATGTTGATGATGATGTTTTCCCAACACTCTGTGCTGCTGCTGCTGATGATGATGTTGCTACAACATTGATATGATGATGCTGCTGCTGATGTTATGTCAGCATTCTATGCTATTGATGATGATGTTGTTCCAACATTTCTATGTTGATGATGTAGATGGTGATCTATGATTTATTTGTTGATGTTGTTTTAACACTAACATGCTAGTGATGTCGTTGTTGTCCCAGTATTCACATACTGATGTTCCATAATGATGATGCTTTGTGATGATGATGTTCCATGGTGATGATGCTCTACGATGATGATGTTCCATGATGCTGCTCCATGACGATGTTCCATATTGATGTTGATGAAGATGTTCCATGTTGATGTTGTTCTAGACACATGATGTTGTTGTTGCAAAACTTCCCATGACATATTGATTCACTAGTCAGTTGTATAGTTGTTGTTGTCGTTGTTGCTGATGTTGTAGAATACCTCCCTTGTTAAGAGGGAGAGTTGAAAAAAATGTAACTTTGGAATATATTCTATTGGACTTTTATCGTATTCCTCCTTTGGAGATGTCCTTGATGTAATTGGTCATGTAAAAGTCATGAGGTAAGATCTCCATTGTAAGTCGAGGCAATAGTCCCCAAGAGAATAAGTATAAAATGTAATTTTGATATCTCTAGGAGAAGTGGGCCAAGTAAGGTCTAGATGTCGGCCCTGTTGGGCCAAAATGTCACACAACTAAAGAATATAAATAGGGAGGCGCCCTCCCTCATTTGTACACACTCACAACTCAAGCAAGTTTGCTAGAGAGGGAAGGAGCAATCCATCTGGGGGCGAAGAAGCAGTCAAGTCTTATTCTTGGGGTCTTACATTGTACTTGGTTGAAGTCTATATCGAGGAAGTTTTGCTAGGTTTTATCCCTTGTGAGGGTTTCCTAGGATAAATCTCCGTGTTCTTTTGTGTGGTTGTGCTTGTCTCTCTTTCACTGATAATTTTGTATATGGTTATAATGTCATGATGCTAAATGTTTTAAGATCTTGTATAACCATCAAAATTCTAACAATTATCATGTAAGGATTATGCAAAAAATTGCAGGTTACAACGGGGCGACAAAGAAGGGTAAAAGTCGATATTTTATGCACAAATATTCCAAACATTAATTAGATATGGAATCTCCTCTCCAGGGCCCAGATTTCTCTAGTGAGTGCCCTAGGGTTTGACCAGTCTAACCCCTGGATCAAGCTACTCAAATTTCTAGTATGTAGTTTCATCTCAGGGCTGTGGAAAATTGCAGTGAAGTTCAAATCTAGCCTCCTTCAGGTTCCATATTATTCAAGCACTCATTAGATCCTTGTTCTCCAGCTTAAGGCACTTCAGATCCAACTCCTAGAACTTGCATGCCGTTAAGTTTTAGTCAGTATCAAGGCTCCTTGTCCCCAGTCGTCCTCTCTCCCTGTTATTTTTGTATTGTAGCACACTGTCAAGTGTTTATACATGCATATCAGTTCACACACAATAAACAAGGTCTTTTGTTGGGGTTTTCTCCCTATTAGGGTTTCCCCAAGGTAAATCTTGTGTGCTTATGTTAGTTTGTGTTCTACTACACTCACTATTGTTCTACTGCATTCTATTTCAGTATTTGTGATTGAAGAATTTTAGATCTAAGAAGTTGAAAGAACACTAATTTGCATTAAGTTTCAAATTTTCACAATATCTTGTCTTTTTGTGTCTATATTTTCAATCTATCTTTATAATTAAGGGTTTTTCTCTATAGCACAACACCGTGTGACCTAGACTCTAGAGGTAGTTTCTAAGATTATACTCCATTTTTTTTGGTTAAAATCTATATTCCAACCTATTGAATGCTAATGAAAATTATAGGTATTACCATTTTGTTATATTAAGACATCCTAGAGTAGTTTTTCATGTACAAGTATGTTGTGAACTTAGACAGTCCTATAAAGAGTAGCATCTCAAATATAACAAATTTTCAACTAGTATGTTAAGTTTCAAATTTTCAACAAGTATGAAAATATGTACAAGTATGTTAAGTTTCAAATTTTCACAATATCTTGTCTTTTGTGTCTATATTTTCAATCTATCTTTATAATTAAGGGTTTTTCTCTATAGCACAACACCATGTGACCTAGACTCTAGAGGTAGTTTCTAAGATTATACTCCATTTTTTTTGTTAAAATCTATATTCCAACCTATTGAATGTTAATGAAAATTATAGGTATTACCATTTTGTTATATTAAGACATCCTAGAGTAGTTTTTCATGTACAAGTATGTTATGAACTCAGACAGTCCTATTAAGAGTAGCATCTCAAATATGAATATGATTTTTTAAATTAGTAATGAATGAATAATTGATTTAAAAAAAACAATTAAAATGAACAATACGGAAAATTTATTAAGGTTAATTAAAATGATTAATAATACAAATAAAATTTAAGAAATGAAAAATTATATACACAAAATCATATACTTAGTATAAAAAGGATAGTTCTCACTTACAACTATCACACAAATTAAGGATAGTTCTAGCTTACAACTATCACATAAATTTAATTATCATATTAGTGTTAAAATTTTGATTTACAATTTTTTTAGCATACAATATAGTTAAAATAATAAATTAAAAAAATATTTAACAATTGAAATGTAAAAAGTACAAAATGTCAAATATAACTTTATTTGCTTTCTAATATATATCTATGTAAAAAAATGATTAATTCTGTATTAAAACAAGGTTGCAATAACATTATTCAACATGATAATACACAATGTAGGGGTTTTTCACTAGTCATAGACTTTAAATTAGTAACTTTTCAAAACTTTTTAAATAGAATCTAATGTTTTATCTTTTTTTATGAAAATAACATTGTAATTTATTAGTAAAAGTTTGTAGAACTGACTTAATATCAATATATTTTTTCAAATCATTAACAAATATGGAGTTAACCAAATGCATGATCATTGTGTGCCACATTTTAATCTTCTTAGAGATGATTGCTGATCCATTATCACATATCCTTGCTCTTGGTGTATTGATTCCTCTTCTTCAACCTCCTAAGGGATTGAACCAATTGATAATCATTGTTGAGTTATTTGAGACTAAGTGGTTCTCACCTAAGTTCATCACGATTTGTCTCAATCATACTTTATTCTTTTCTTAGTATTTAGATTTGCCTTTTTGCTGGACAATAATTTCTACTATTTTTGCATGTCCAAATTCTATGTTTCCTCTTATAATTGTAGACGGTTTCAATGGTTAGCTATTTTTTCTTGATTACCTAAAATCATACTTTCATGGTGCCTTAGAACTCGTCGCATACCTGTCAATTTATGGAAAGCACAATAACCCTAATGACTGCGGTCCTCCATGTCCCATATAGAAAAAAAAATACTGACCCATATTAATCAAATTCATATAGATATATGAAAAACAACAACAACTCACATAGCTACTAGCAATAAATTTCCCCATCAGCGAAAGGAATTCCCCACTAGCCAAAGGATTACCTATCGATCAAGTTTCCTTTTAATTCTAAGGCTCACACCCAAGAATCCCGAAGCAAACACAGAGCATTGATAGAATTTGGCAATAAGATTTTCCCACCTTCAAACTCCATTTTGAAATTGGATGGAATATGTGTTGGCTCTACCGTCGTCATGCAAGTGTGTAAGTGTACTGTGAGAGGTAATGAACAGAGACATACACGT
>LPNX011056703.1:1136589-1224658 GCA_001517045.1 Pseudotsuga menziesii
GCTCTTCTTGTTAAATCATAATTGATTCCTTCTTGATGAATTCACTATTTATTTCTCCTTTTGTTGTTAAATTTTACTGATTGAATCACTGTAAGATTATAAGATTGTATAAGCTTATCGCTCTACCAGGTGGTGATGTCTAGTTGAATGGTTGGGCTTTTTGGTTTGAATTGATATCTTGTCTTTATTAGTTGGATGAATATTGATAAACACAACCAACCATTTTGTAATGTCCCCGACCCTCCGACCGAAAAAGATGACGCTACTATACATCAAATCATTCGGGCATCTAGCCCCATGGACATACATACATATACTGCTGAAACATGATACTTAAAAACATAAAACATATTACGAAGCATAGTCATTCATATACACAACGAAAGCAAAATATATCAATCAACACTCATGCATATACAGATCAATATTTAATATGTATATCATCATTCATCAATGGTAACTATAATAGCAGACACAAGTCAGGCAAGAATACTTATCTTATAGAGAATTTGTTCCACAACGAGCTACGTCACTGCAACGTTCCACCCAACCGTAGGCCCGCGTGCTCTTTAATCTCTTAGCAACGCTGCCACCCTCGAGTCGGGCATGATTCCCCAAGGAATAGGAACTAACAGGCTTACACATAGACAAGGATAACAACACCACAAGGGTACATAGTTCAGCCAAGCCGACACAGTTGGGTTTATCAGGCGAACAACAGATCCGCCAAGCCAACAAAGTTGGGTTTATCAGGCCATCCAGGAGCTGGGAAAGGCTAAATACTAAGCTGGTGAGCTCATTGAAGAGCTGCAGACACCAACACCAGAGCCAGCCTGGATTCTAGAACACCCACACACACCCAACACAAGGAAATCAGTCCCTTCTCTGCAACGCAGTCCCTTAGACCCTGATCTCCCTTCTAGTGCTATTTAGGGGTTGTGGAGAAGAAAGCCAGCTTAGTAGCTCTATCTGTGTGGTTCTCACCCCACCAGGTTTATTAGGCACCTCAGGCCCTCATTCACCACTCCAATGCAGTCCGAAGACAAAACCAACGCATGCAAGCAACCAACAACTATTGAAGCTTTTACAAGGGAAAAACACAGTTCATCAATCGTGGCAATTAACAGCCCACATGCAACCCTGCCCACAACACACGATCCTTCATGCAGTCGCTGGAGAAATTTACACAGACTAGAAAATGGGAAAAAGGACATACTCCCAATCTTTGCATGAGGGACAAGGAAGCAACCCATAGAACTATTGATGCAATCACAGTCGTGACTTAACGATGGAAAACAGAACAATGTGCAGTTTGAAATTGGTAGGAAGCAGATACCAAAACTCTGCGTGAACATGAGGGATGAACACGACAGACTAGCAATCTGTGAGAAAGAAGGAAGGAAAACCCCCAAACAATGAATTGGGGATCTTTTAACTCAATCCACGTGAAGAAACTGAACAGAATCACGATCTGGTTAGTGGGCAGACCATCCGCACGTCGTGGAGAGTGAGAGCAGGCGTGGACGTGGTAGTGTTTTTTCTGCCAGCAATTCGCTGCCCCAACTAACAATGGAAAACTAAGGTGGTGGTGAGAAAAAGAGAGTGGTGACACATGGCTCTTCCCCATGACTCAATGTTCAACATCCCCCCTTCCTTATCCTTAGGAATCATGCCCCTTCTCAATTTAGTTGCAATGAACATAGCCGGTTGGGTTATTTAATTAAAATGCACATTTACTTGATGTCACAATTTAATATATGCCGCATGTCCCGATATACCATCGGTGACCATTCCAATCCGAAACATAACATAACTAAATTGATGGTGGGGCCCTTGCCCTTAGCTCCGCACCATGATTATTTACAATATATGTATCATGTATATTTAATGCAAGCGGGGTTAAAATCGGGGTATTACATTCCCCTCCCCCTTCAATAGCACTGTCCTCAGTGCTTTACAAAATTTGAACAAAATGCTACACTAGTACCGCGTCAGTGTTCTGCAGAATTGAACAAAAATGGATCTGCCAATCGCATGGCATCCTCCAGCTCCCACGTAGTCTCTTCAGGTCTGTAGTGCTCCCATTGCACCTTTACCTGCCCTATGGATCGGTTTCGGAGCATTGTGAACTTCTTATCGAGGATGCGCATTGGCTTGATTTGGAACTCTCCCTCGGGTTCCACCTGAATCACATCCCAATTTATCACATGGTTAGGATCATGTACATATTTCTTAAGCAAAGAAACATGAAAAACATTATGAGCTCTAGTACTAGTAGGCAATGCAAGTCTATATGCAACAGGCCCTATTCTTTCAAGCACTTCAAACGACCCACAATATCTAGGTGACAGCTTGGCACAACTTCCAAGCTTCAAGGAACTTTTCTTTGATTTCACTCCGAGGTAAACATGATCCCCAACACTAAACTCTTTGTTCATCCTATGCTTATCTGCATAGCTTTTCTGTCTATCCTGTGCTGCATTCAAATTCTGCCTAATCCTTACAACCTCTTGCTCCATTTCCTTGAGCAGTTCTGGTCCAAGCACAACTCTGTTCACTGGGTTATCCCAAGTCACTGGTGTCCTACACCTTCTTCCATACAAAGCTTCATACGGACTCATCCCCAAGGATGCATGTTGTCCATTGTTGTAAGCAAACTCTACCAAGTGTAAGCAATCTTCCCACTTGGTTGGTTTGTCCATCACATACATGTGAAGCATATCTTCAAGCACCTGATTAACTCTTTCTGTCTGCCCATTTGTCTGAGGATGGTAGGCAGTGCTGAAGTTTAGCTTTGTACCCAAATCTACAAACAACCCTTTCCAAAAATTGGAATTGAACTTGACATCTCTATCAGAAACTATTGCCTTCGGCAATCCATGCAATTTGAAAGTCTCCTTCATGAAGATCTTTGCAATGTCATCAGTCTTATGCGTAGAATTCACTGGTATAAAATGTGCTGCTTTTGTCAACTTGTCTACCACAACCATGATGGAATCATGTTGTCTCCAAGTCATTAGCAAACCTGTAATAAAATCCATGGAAATAACTTCCCATTTCCATTCCAGAACTAGAAAAGGCTGCAATAAACCTGCTGGGTGTTGATGCTCAACCTTTACCTGTTGACATTTCATGCACCTTGAAATGTATTCATCCATGTCCTTTTTCATTCCTGGCCAAAAGTATTGCTTCCTAGCTGTAGCAATTGTCTTTTGATATCCTGGGTGACCAGAATACAGATCTTGATGGATTTCATCCATAACAACTCTCCTCAAATCTGCTACATTTGGAATATAAATTCTACATTTATAAGTAAGAAGTCCATCTTCTTCCAATTTATATCCCTCATACTTCTTCTCAAGACTTTGCTGCTGCAATTTGTCTTTTACCTGCTCATACAATTCATCTCCGGCAACGTGATTAACAATCTGCTACCTGAAATCGGATTCGAAAATACTAAGAGATGCCACATGCATTTCTTGCACCTTCCTGCTGAGTGCATCAACTACCTTATTCTCTTTCCCCTTTATGTGCTTGATGTCAAAATCAAACTCACACAAAAATTCCAGCCATCTCGCTTGCCTAGCATTCAGAGTAGGCTAATCAAATAGATACTTCAGACCACAATGGTCTGTCCTAAGTTCAAATCTTCTACCCATCAAGTAATGCCTCCACATCTTGAGAGCATGTACTATGGCTGCAAGCTCGAGATCATGAGTGGCATAGTTCCTCTTGTGTTCCTTTAACTTTCTTGACTCATAACATATCACGTGGTTGTCCTGCATAAGGACTCCTCCAAGCCCTTGTCCGCATGCATCGGTACACACCACAAAATCTTTCATTGGATCTGCAACTTTCAATACTGGTGCACTGGTGAGAAGATCCTTCAACAGCTGGAATCTTTCTTCACACTTCGAAGTCCATTCGAACTTTGTCCCCTTCTTCTACAAAGAAGTGATGGCATGTGCAATCTTGGAATATCCTTTAATGAATCTCCTGTAGTATCTTGCAAGTCCCATAAAAGGTCTTACATCCGTCACATTTCTTGGAGTAGGCCAATTCATAATGGCTTCAATCTTTTCAGGGTCCACAGATATACCCTCTTTTGAGATAATGTGACCCAAGTACTGAATTCTATCCATGTAGAAGTCACACTTGCTCAGTTTTGCATACAACTGATGTTCCCTGAGCACTTGCAATGTCAATCTCAAATGCTCTGCATGTTCCGCCTCATTCTTGGAATAAACAACAATGTCATCAAGGAAAACAAGAACAAACTTGTCCAAATACTTGCTGAAGACACTGTTCATAAGGCACATAAATGTAGCTGGTGCATTTGTGAGACCAAATGGTACCAATACAAAATCATAATGTCCATACCTTGTCCTGAACGCTGTCTTATGAATGTCTTCGTCCTTGATCCTCACCTAATGGTAACCAGACCTCAAGTCAATCTTGGAAAACACCTTTGCTCCTCTCATTTGATCAAAGAGGTCATCAATCCTAGGCAAAGGATATTTATTCTTCATAGTAACATTGTTCAACTATCTATAATCAATACATAACCTCAGTGTACCATCTTTCTTCTTCACAAATAGAACTGGTGCTCCCTAAGGAGACACACTCGGTCGGACATACTTCTTTTATAACAACTCTTGCAGTTGCATCTTAAACTCTAGCATCTCCGGTGTACTCATCCTGTAGGGTGTCTTGGACACTGGTGCTGCTCCTGGCACAATTTCAATGGTGAAATCAATGTCTCTCTTTGGAGGAAGTCTTGGAATCTCATCAGGAAACACATCCTTAAATTCCTGTAATACCTGATAGTCCTCCAACCTAGGAGTTTCATCTCCTGTTGGTTCCAAAATATGAGCTGCATACAACTGACAACCTTTCCTACAGAACTTCTTCAACTACATTGCTGAAACCTATCTCACTAAAATTACCTTCAGAATACCTTTCACAACTACCGGGTTTCCTTCTTCATCCACGCATTCAAAAGTCTTATTATAACAGTCAAGCTTCACTCGGTGAGCTTCTAACCAATCCATTCCAATGAGAACATCATAGGAACCAAGCGGTAGAATATTTAGATCTACACAAGTGTTCAATCCATTCATGACCAATGGAAATTTCTCTATCACTTCTTTGACCTTTCTCTTAGTCCCAATGGCTAGCTGAACTAGCCAAGATTTTCCATGCTTTACCTTCTTAAAAGAACAGATCTCCACTACTCTAGGAGTAATGTAACTGTGAGTAGAACCAGGGTCAATCAAAATAGAAACAGATTGTTCAACAATCTTACCTGCAACTTCAACCACAGTTGACTGATGATCTGCTTGGCGGTCCTCTAGTGCTGCATAAATTCTAGGGACTGCTCTTGCTACTTGACCCACTGTTTATGCTCCCTGAATGTTATAGGCTGGCCTTGCACTTTCATTCTCAAGTGGACAATATCTGCGCAAGTGGGGTCCTTCACATTTCCAACATTTGAGTGGACCTTTATTATGATGTGGCTCTTTAGGCTTTCCACCTGTCACTCCAATTGGATTATTCACAGCTTGGAATGGCTGCTTTTGCTGATTCTTGAATCTAAAAGGTTTGAAACCTTTTCTTCTTTGGTCAAACTTCTCATTCTTCTTGTCCTTCCATGCCTTATGGTAATCAAGTTTACCTTTTCTTTGCTCATAGCAATACTTAACCTTTCTTATTAATTCTTCAAGAGTTATTGGTTCATAAAACTCAATTCTATCTCTGTAAGCTTGAGGCAATTCGCTCAGAAACCATTGGATATTCACTTTTTCATGTCTGATGTACCAGACATACCTCAAGAATTCGAAAGACTTATTTGCATTTTTCGCAACCAGCTACGTTGCTGCAACGTTCCATCCAACCATAGGCCCGCGTGCTCCTCAATCTCTCAGCAACGCTACCACCCCCGAGCCAGGCATGATTCCCCAGGGAATAAGCAACTAATAGGCTTACACATAGCCAATGATAACAACACCACAAGGGTACACAGCAACCAAGCCAACACAGTTGGGTTTATCAAGCGAACAACGGATCAGCCAAGCCAACAAAGTTGGGTTTATCAGGCCATCCAGGAGTTGGGAAAGGCTAAATGCTATGTTAGTGAGCTCTTTGAAGAGCTACAAACACCAACACAAAAACCAACCTATCTTCTAGAACACCCACACACACCCAACACAAGGAAATCAGTCCCTTCTCTGCAACGTGGTCCCTCAGACCCTGATCTCCCTTCTAGTGTTATTCAGGGGTTGTGGAGGAGAAATCCAGCTCAGTAGCTCTGTCTGTGTGGTTCTCAACCCACCAGGTTTATCAAGTACCTCAGGCCCTCATTCACCACTCCAATGCAGTTCGAGGACAAAACCACTGCATGCAAACATCCAACAGCTATTCAAGCTTTTACAGGGGGAAAACACAGTCAATCAGATGTGGGCAACAACAGCCTGCAACAACTATGAAACCACGGCACCCGATCCTAAAGGAAATCGATTGTCAATCCATGCGTGAAGGGAAGAAGACACATCCAAAACAGAAATGTGGAAGAGAGCACCGCCCACATAGCGTGGGGACTCACAGCACCCAATTGATTCTCAATACACTCACTGTAGAATTTGCACAGACCAGAAAAGGATAAAGGAACAGACTACCACTTTATACGAGAAAGACAAAATGGAACCCCACCGAACTATTGATGCCATTACAACCTCGAATCGATGGTGAACATAACAGAACAATACGCAGTCTGAAATTGATGGGAAAAAGATACAAAACTCTTCATGAAAAAAGGAAGAACGTTTCTCCGATTAGCAAGCGGTGTGTGAAGGAATGGCAACCCCTCCACAATGGAAAGGTGGATTCCTTTAACTCCGTCATGTGAATAAACTGAACAGACTCACGAGCTGGTTAGTGGGCAGACCATCCGCACGTCGTGGAGAGTGGGAGCAGCCGTGGGCATGGTAGTGGTCTTTCTGCTAGAAAATCGTTGCCCCAACTAACAATGGAATAACTAAGGGTGGTGGTTTAAGGAGACAAAAAGAGAGTGGGACACATGGCTTCTCCCCCATGACTCAATGTTCAACATTCCCCTTCCCTATCCTTTGGAATCATGCCCCTTCTCAATTTAGTTGCAGTGAACATAGTTGGTTGGGTTATTTAATTAAAATGCGTGTTTAAATGATGCCACAATTTAATATATGCCGTATGTCCCGATATAACATCGGTGACAATTACAAATATGAAACACAACATAACCAAATCGATGGTGGGTCCTTGGCCTTTAGCTCCGCACCATGATTATTTACAATATATGTATCATGTATATTTAATACAAGCGGGGTTAAAACCGGGGTGTTACAGACATACATACATATACTATTGAAGCATGATACTTAAAAACATAAAACATATTACGAAGCATAGTCATTCATATACACAACAGAAGCAAAATATATCAATCAACACTCATGCATATACGGATCAGTATTTAATATGTATACCATCATTCATCAATGGTAAATATAATTGCAGACACAAGTCAGGAAAGAGTACTTATCTTATAGAGAACTTGTTCCGCAACCAGCTACGTCGCTGCAACATTCCACCCAACTGTAGGCCCGTGTGCTCTTTAATATCTCAGCAACACTACCACCCCAGAGCCGAGCATGATTCCCCAAGGAATAAGGAACTAACAAGCTTACACATAGCCAAGGATAACAACACCACAAGGGTACACAGTTTAGCCAAGCCAACACAGTTGGGTTTATCAGGCAAACAACAGATCATCCAAGCCAACAAAGTTGGGTTTATCAGGCCATACAGGAGCTGGGAAAGGCTAAATGCTAAGCTGATGAGCTCATTGAAGAGCTACAGACACCAACACCAAAGCCAGCCTGGCTTCTAGAACACCCACACACACCCAACACAAGGAAATCAGTCCCTTCTCTGCAACGCAGTCCCTCAGACCCTGATCTCTCTTCCAGTGCTATTCATGGGTTGTGGAGAAGAAAGCCAGCTCAGTAGCTCCGTCTGTGTGGTTCTCAACCCACCAGGTTTATCAAGCACCTCAGGCCCTCATTCACCACTCCAATGCAGTCCAAAGACAAAACCACTGCATGCAAGCAACCAACAGCTATTGAAGCTTTTACAGGGGAAAAACACAGTTCAACAATCGTGGCAATTAGCAGCCCACGGGAAACCCTACCCATAGCACACGATCCTTCATGCAGTCTCTGGAGAAATTTACACAGACCAGAAAATGGAAAAAAGGAACATACTCCCAATCTCTGCGTGAGGGCAAGGACGCAACCCATAGGACTATTGATGCAATCACAGCCGCGACTTAACGATGGAAAACAAAACAATGCACAGTCTGAAATTGGTGGGAAGCAGATACCAAAAATCTACGTGAACATGAGGGATGAACACCACAGACTAGCAATCCGCGAGAAATAAGGAAGGTGAACCCCCAAACAATGAATTGGGGATCTTTTAACTCAGTCCGCGTGAAGAAACTAAACAGACTCACGATCTGGTTAGTGGGCAGACCATCCACACGTTGTGGAGAGTGAGAGCAGGTGTGGGCGTGGTAGTGCTTTTTCTACCAGCAATTCGCTGCCCCAACTAACAATGGAAAACTAAGGTGGTGTGAGCAAAAGAGAGTGGTGACACATGGCTCTTCCCCCATGACTCAATGTTCAACATCCACCCTTCCTTATCTTTAGGAATCATGCCCCTTCTCAATTTAGTTGCAGAGAACATAACTGATTGGGTTATTTAATTAAAATGCACATTTACATGATGTCACAATTTAATATATGCCGCATGTCTCGATATACCATCGGTGACCTTTCCAATCCAAAACATAACATAACTAAATCGATGGTGGGGCCTTTGCCCTTAGCTCCGCACCATGATTATTTACAATATATGTATCATGTATATTTAATGCAAGTGAGGTTAAAATCAGAGTATTACACATTTAGTTTTGTGAAAATATTTAGCAGTTAAAAAACTAAAATATATAATTTTATATCCATTATTATACCAAATTATTGGAGTTAATATAAGTACAAAACAAATACTATTTAATAAACAAAAAACAAAACTGATATAAAAACAAAACAAATTGTTACTAGTTTCTATAACTACCGTTTAACTAAAGCTTATTTAAATCTCAATCAATATACATTTAAGCATAACAACATACGACCACCATAAAATGAATTTATGCTGAACACTTATTACATGATTTAATTTTGTTGATCCTAGTAAACAAATTTAAAATCTAAAATAATATCTAAGTACCTCCAACTCCTCATTTCCTTTGTCTGTACAAACTACAGTCATGACCCTGAAAATTACACTGATGGCGCTGGAAAACAATGGATCACCGATGAATCAATGTTGGCTCTGGTGATAAAGTAATAGTTTCTAGTTCTAGTATCGTAGCAGGACCAATATCATAAAAGAAAAGTGGATGGACATGAATGTTTAGCTCTAGGTTTATAACTATTATGAAATGAAACAAAAATATACCAATGACTTTGAAAACGGTGCCATGAGATAATCTCTATTTATGACTTTGAAAATGCTGCCAAGTGCGATAATATTTGGGTTGGCTACATATATGCCATGGCTATGTGAGAAAAAACTTAGATATATAGATAGAAACTCTACACAATAACCAAAAACAAATTGTTACTTAGCCAAGAGAGCATGTGCCAAGGTGAATAACATTAGTGTTTTCTATGTAAACAATGCTAAGTGGACAATATCTAGGTTGACTATGTATGTTTAATGGTTTCTATAGTATATGGTAAAGGAATCTCATATATAATAGGAGACCAAATTAATGTATGAATCATCATATTATATGATAAAAGGTGACGATATTTCTATGACCGTGGTGAACAAAAGATTGTTGACAATGTTTATGTGACTTTGTTTCTTCACTTGCAATTATAATGATTCATTTAGCAGGCTCAATGTGAGAGAAGGGTTCGCCTATCATCTCCACGACACTCACTACCATCCTCATCCCTGATCAACCCTTTGGGTGATGCTCAATTAAACATTGGAAATGCAATTAATAATTATCCTTAGTTGAATGGTGGGATTATATTTATTGTTGGATCTGTTAAGCAAAACTCTTTTGATGGATGAGAACTTCACTTTACTGCCAAAAGAGGAATGGATTTTGCTAAGAGGAGAAAATGCCCAATCTTTGGTAAGAAAATGCCTAGCTTTTTTGTCAAGGAAACTTAATATTTATTTATTCAATAACACATCTCTTTTCTGCTAAATATAAATTTCTCACTTTGCTTCTGTTAAATTTATATTTAGCAGAAAAAGCTGTGGGACACATTTCTTGGAATAGGCCAATTCATAATGGCTTCAATCTTTTTAGGGTCCACAGATATACCCTCTTTTGAGATAATGTGACCGAAGTACTTAATTCTATCCCTGTAGAAGTCACACTTGATCCGTTTTGCATACAACTGATGTTCCCTGAGCACTTGCAATGTCAATCTCAAATGCTTTTCATGTTCTGTCTCATTCTTGGAATAAAAAAGAATGTCATCAAGGAAAACAAGAACAAACTTGTCCAAATACTTGCTGAAGACACCGTTCATAAGGCACATAAATGTAGCTGGCACATTTGTGAGACCAAATGGTACTACTACAAACTCATAATGTCCATACCTTGTACTGAAGGCTGTCTTGTGAATGTCTTCATCCTTGATCCTCACCTGATGGTAACTAGACCTCAAGTCAATCTTGGAAAACACCTTTGCTCCTCTCATTTGATCAAAGAGGTCATCAATCTTAGGAAAATGATATTTATTCTTCATAGTAACCTTGTTCAACTATCTGTAATCAATACATAACCTCAGTGTACCATCTTTCTTCTTCACAAACAGAACCGGTGCTCCCCAAGGAGACACACTCGGTCAGACATACTTCTTTTCCAACAACTCTTGTAGTTGCATTTTCAATTCTAGAATCTCCAGTGTACTCATCCTGTAGGGTGTCTTGGACACTGGTGCTGCTCCTAGCACAAGTTCAATGGTGAAATCAATGTCCCGCTTTGGAGGAAGTCCTGGAATCTCATTAGTAAACACATCCCTGAATTCCTGTAACACCTGATAGTCCTCCAACCTAGGAGTTTCATCTCCTATTGGTTCCATAATATGAGCTGCATACAATTGGAAACCTTTTCTATATAACTTCTTCAATTGCATTGATGAAACCTGTCTTACTGAATTTACCTTCGTAATACCTTTCACAATTACCGGGTTTCCTTCTTCATCCATGCATTCAAAATTCTTATTATAACAGTCAAGATTCACTTGGTGAGCTTCTAACCAATCCATTCCAATGAGAAAATCATAGGAACCAAGCGGTAGAATATTCAGATCTACACAAGTGTTCAATCCATTCATGACCAATGGACATTTCTCTATCACTTCTCCAACCTTTCTCTTAGTCCCAGTGGCTAGCTGAACTAGCCAAGATTTTCCATGCTTTACCTTCTTAAAAGCACAGATCTCCACTACTCTAGAAGTAATGTAACTGTGATTAGAACCAGGGTCAATCAAAATAGAAACAGATTGTTCAACAATCTTACCTGCACCTTCAACCACAGTTAATTGATAATCTACTTGGTGGTCCTCTAGTGCTGCATAAATTCTAGGGACTGCTCTTGCTACTTGATCCACTGTTTCTGCTCCCTGAATGTTATAGGTTGGCCTTGCACTTTCATTCTCAAGTGGACAATATCTGCGTAAGTGGGGTCCTTCACATTTCCAACATTTGAGTGGACCTTTTTTCTGATGTGGCTCTTTAGGCTTTCCACCTATCACTCCAACTAGATTATTTGCAGCTTGGAATGGCTGCTTCTGCTGATTCCTGAATCTAGAAGGTTTGAAACATTTCCTTCTTTGGTCAAACTTCTCATTATTCTTGTCCTTCCATGCCTTATGGTAATCAAGTTTACCTTTTATTTGCTCATAGCAATACTTAATCTTTCTTATTGCTTCTTCAAGAGTTTTTGGTTCATAAAACTCAATTCTATCTCTGTAAGCTTGAGGCAATTCGCTCAGAAACCACTGGATCTTCGCTTTTTCATCTCTGATGTATCGGACATACCTCAACAATTCCAAGAACTTATTTGCATATTCATCCATGGTCTGTTGTCCCAATCTCAGCTCATGGAACTACTTGATCTTGTCATCATAATACTTGTCAGAAAGGTATTTCTCCCTGAAATACTTCTTGAACTGTTTCCACTTCAGTTTCCTTTCACTGATTCTCTTTACTTGCTTGAAGTGTTCCCACCAACTGGATGCTCGTCCATTCAGATTGAATATGGCAACTCTTGCCTTCATGTTTCCTGAATAATCATGTACTTGGAAGTACTTCTTTATCCCAAGAAGCCAAGCTTCAGCTTCTTGTCCCATTTTTATCTCACCATCAAATGTAGGAGGTTTAGCTTTCCTAAATTCATCTCGAGAGCGATCCCTCTGGTGCCTTATTATTTTCCTTTTATGAGAAGATGACCTTGTATCTCCACTGGATTCTTTAGAGTCAGATGATCCACTGGAAGTCCTTCTCCTTATCCTGGTGCTGCTCTTACTGCCTTCTCACCTAGAGTCTATCTTTTTCTACAAGTCTATCAAACTCTGCAATTTGGCAACATTCAACTGATGCTCCTCTTCCTGGGCTTTTACCAAACTTCTCATGGTGGATGCAACCTCGGACGGTGTCCTTTAGAATCTCCTTCCATAGGATCTATGTCATCATTTCCATTACGGACATTTTCTCCCATGGCATCTTCTGCTCGCTCATAAGAATCTCGAGCATCATACCCATCATGGGTTCTCATGACTGAACCACCTCTTGCTTAACCACGCTATTCTTTCCGGAGTACTGCTCTTGGAAGTTGTCTATACTTCTACAATGTGTTAGTAGCAAACTGTTAGATGCATGTCATTAATATAAACCAAAACTACTTACCTTCCTCTTTTGGAAATTCATAAAACACAATTTTGCTTAAAACACAAAATTTTCCCTTTTTCCTTTTCAGCCCTGTGACCACGGACAGTCTGCTAAAATTTGCTAAAACCTACTGAAAGACAGTTGGAAACTGCTTGCAAAATCACTGAGAAATTCCTTCGAAAAACCCAAATTTTCCTAGGCCCAATCGGACCTCTTCCCAGCTATTTTTCCGACATTTCGGTGGTCAAGACAACTAACTCATTGGCGGTCTATTTATTTATTTTTCTCCGGAGTTTCAGCGGGAAAACAACTAGACTTCCGATTTGCACCGGCGAGAAATCAACTGTTCATCGGGTGCATAGTCATTTGAGCAGGCGCATGGGCGGAAATTAATCTTACTACGATTTCCGTGGGCAAACCGACTAAGCTTCTGATCGGCGATCCGATCATTAACAAATTTCCGATGCCTTTATGCTCTTCAAAGTCGGGTCTCTTCCCTGCTAATTCCCTGACATTTCGACGGCTGAACCTCTAATTCCTTTCGCTGTATCGGGCCTGCAATCGTCTATCGTTCTGAACTTTATCGGCGATAGCATAGACTAACCATGTTGCGTCGGTGGCCGGGCTCTACGCATTGGACGGTTAGTCGTTAAAATTTCCGCAATGGAGGACTGCAATCGAAGTTGTCTTCTACAGCTCCTGAATCTCCCAGCGGTCGGAGCGACTAGGATTTTTCAGCATCGGCGCTCAGAGAACCTTGGGTGATTAGCTAACTCTTTATACGGCCGCAAAGGCGGGTAGCAGAGTCACTATGTTCTCCACGAGGCATTCGTCGGTGGTCGAAGCGGTTGTTCATTGCTGTATCAGATAGTTAGTGGACTAAACAACCGCAACTGCGGTTCTCCCTCATTGAACCTTTTTCGATCGGCGATCCGATCCACTAACATTTCTCGATGGCCGATGATCTCGTGCCTTAGAGAAAATTGTGAATTTTCTTCCTGCCTTGTCTTCTGCTGCATTGTCTCTTCCATATTCTATTCTTCGGTGATGACTACGACTAATTCCTTCTGATGTTCATCGGTGATGAATACTACTAATAGTTTCCGATGGCCGACGAAGTCAACACTAAGAAAAATTTTGGAATTTTTGCGCCATCGGCAGTCCATCTGTCTAAGTGTTCCGATGTACTGATGGCCAAAACACTTAGAAAATTTTATGAATTTTTTTGTCCTCACCCATTTCTCTTGGTTTCTTCTGGGCAGTAGGCAACCTACCTTTATTAACTGTTTCTCATGGCCCTCTGAGGCCCAAATGCTGCAACATAAGCTCTGTCACTGCATCTTCACAGCCCATTCAGGCCTATGTTGCAACCAGAGCTCTGATACCACACTGTAACGTCCCTGACCCTCCGACCGACGAAGAGGAAGCTACTATACATCAAATCATTCAGGCATCTAGCCCCATGAACATGGACATTGTAACGTCCCTAACCCTTCGACCGGGAAAGAGGACGCTACTATACATCAAAACATCCAGGAATCTATCCCAACGAACATGAAGATACATATATATAATGTTGAAGCATGATACTTAAAACATCAAACATATTACGAGGCATAATCATTCATATACACAATGGAAGCAAACATATCAATCAACATTCATGCATATACAAATCAACATTTAACATGTATATCATCATTCATCAACGGTAAACATAATTTCAGACACAAGTTAGGAAAATATACTTATCTTATTAAGAGCTTGTTCCGCAACCAACTATGTCACTGCAACGTTCCACCCAACCATAGGCCCGCGTGTTCCTCAATCTCTCAGCAACGCTACCACCCCCGAGTCGGGCATGATTCCCCAAGGAATACAGAACTAACAGGCTTACACATAGCCAAGGATAACAACACCACAAGGGTACACAGTTCAACCAATCAAACATAGTTGGGTTTATCAAGCGAACAACGGATCAGCCAAGCCAACAAAGTTGGGTTTATCAGGCCATCCAGAAGCTGGGAAAGGATAAATGCTAAGCTGGTGAGCTCATTGAAGAGCTACAAACAACAACACCAGAACCAGTTTGGCTTCTAGAACACCCACACACACCCAACACAAGGAAATCAGTCCCTTCTTTGCAACGCGGTCCCTCAAACCTTGATCTCCCTTCTAGTGCTATTTAGGGGTTGTGGAGAAGAAATCCAGTTCAGTATCTCTGTCTATGTGGTTCTCAACCCACCAGGTTTATTAAGCACCTTAGGCCCTCATTCACCACTCCAACGCAGTCCGAGGACAAAACCACTACATGCAAGCAACCAACAGCTATTCAAGCTTTTACAGGGGGAAAATACAGTCAATCAGATGTGGGAAATAGAATCCCGCAACAACTATGAAACCACGGCACCCGATCCTTAAGGAAATTGATTGTCAATCCTTGCATGAGGGAAGAAGACACAGCCAAAACATAAATGTGGAAGAGAGAACCTCCCACATAGCGTGGGGACTCACAACACCCAATTGATTCTCAATACACTCGTTGTAGAATTTGCACAAACCAGAAAAGGATAAAGGGACAGACTACCACTTTATACGGGAAAGTAAAAGCACAACCCCACCCAACTATTGATGCCATTACAGCCTTGAATCGACGGTGGACATAACAAAACAATATGCAATCTGAAATTGATGAGAAAAAGATACAAAACTCTGCATGAAAAGAGGAAGAATGTTTCTCCGATTAGCAAGCGGTGTGTGAAGGAATGGCGAACCCTCCACAATGGAAATGTGGATTCCTTTAACTCTGTCGTGTGAAGAAACTGAACAGACTCACGAGCTGGTTAGTGGGCAAACCATCTGCATGTCGTGGAGAGTGGGAGCAGGCATGGGCATGGTAGTGGTCTTTCTGCCAGTAAATCGCTGCCCCAACTAACAATGGAATAACTAAGGGTGGTGGTTTAAGGAGAAAAAAAGAGAGTGGGACACATGGCTTCTCCCCCATGACTCAATGTTCAACATTCCCCTTCCCTATCCTTTGGAATCATGCCCCTTCTCAATTTAGTTGCAGTGAACATAGTTGGTTGGGTTATTTAATTAAAATGCATGTTTAAATGATGTCACAATTTAGTATATGCCGTATGTCCTGATATAACATCGGTGACAATTCCAAATCCGAAACACAACATAACCAAATCGATGGTGGGGCCTTGGCCTTTAGGTCCGCACCATGATTATTTACAATATAAGTATCATGTATATTTAATGCAAGCGGGGTTAAAACCGGGGTATTACATTCCCCTCCCCCTTCAATAGCACCGTCCTCAGTGCTTTACAAAATTTGAACAAAATGCTTCACTAGTACCGCCTTAGTGTTTCGCAGGATTGAACAAAAATGGATGTGCCAATCGCATGGCATCCTCCAGCTCCCACGTAGCCTCTTCAGGTCCGCAGTGCTCCCATTGCACCTTTACATGCTCTATGGCTCGGTTCCGGAGCATTGTGACCTTCCTATTGAGGATGTGCATTGGCTCGATTCGAAACTCTCTCTCGGGTTCCACCTGAATCACATCCCAATTTATCACATGGTTATGATCATGTACATATTTCTTAAGCAAAGAAACATGAAAAACATTATGAGCTCTAGTACTAGCAGGCAATGCAAGTCTATATGCAACATGCCCTATTCTTTCAAGCACTTCAAACGGCCCACAGTATCTAGGTGACAGCTTGGCACAACTTCCAAGCTTCAAGGAACTTTTCTTTGCTTTCACTCTGAGGTAAACATGATCCCCAACACTGAACTCTGTGTTCACTCTATGCTTATCTACATAGCTTTTCTGTCTGTCCTGTGCTGCTTTCAGAATCTGTCTGATCTTTACAGCCTCTTGCTCCATTTCCTTGAGCAATTCTGGTCCAAGCACAACTCTGTTCACTGGGTTATCCCAAGTCACTAGTGTCCTACACCTTCTTCCATACAAAGCTTCATACGAACTCATCCCCAAGGATGCCTGCTGTCCATTATTGTAAGCAAACTCTACCAAGTATAAGTAATCTTCCCACTTGGTTGGTTTGTCCATCATATACATGCGAAGCATATCTTCAAGCACCTGATTAACTCTTTCTGTTTGCCCATCTGTCTGAGGATGGTATGCAGTGCTGAAGTTTAACTTTGTACCAAAATCTGCAAACAATCCTTTCCAAAAATTGGAAGTGAACTTGACATCTCTGTTAGAAACTATTGCCTTCGACCATCCATGCAATTTTAAAATCTCCTTCATGAATATCTTTGCAATATCATCCGTCTTATGTGTAGAATTTATTAGTATAAAATGTGCTGATTTTTTCAACTTGTCTACCACAACCATGATGGAATCATGTTGTCTCCAAGTCATCGGCAATCCTGTAATAAAATCCATGGAAATAACTTCCCATTTCCATTCCGGAACTGGCAAAGGCTGCAACAAATCTGCTGGATGTTGATGCTCAACCTTTACCTGTTGACATTTCATGCATCTTGAAATGTATTCAGCCATGTCCTTTTTCATTCCTAGCCAAAAGTACTGCTTTCTAGCTGTAGCAATTGTCTTCTGATATCTTGGGTGACCAGCATACATAGTTTGGTGGATTTCATCCATAACAACTCTCCTCAAATCTACTACATACGGAATGTAAATTCTGCCTTTATAAGTAAGAAGTCCATCTTCTTCCAATTTATATCCCTCATACTTCTTCTCAAGACTTTGCTGCTGCAATTTGTTTTTTACCTGCTCATACAATTCATCTCCGGCAACATGATTACCAATCTGCTGCCTCAAATCTGATTGGTAAATGCTAAGAGATTCCACATGCATTTCCTGTACTTTCCTGCTGAGTGCATTAACTACCTTATTCTCTTTTCCTTTTATGTGCTTGATTTCGAAATCAAACTCACATAAAAATTCCAGCCATCTCGCTTGCCTAGCATTCAAAGTAAGTTGATCAAACAAGTACTTCACTCCACAGTCATCTGTTTTGAGTTCAAATCTTCTACCCATCAAGTAATGTCTCCACATATTGAGAGCATGTACTATGGCTGCAAGCTCTAAATCATGAGTGGCATAGTTCTTCTCATACTCCTTCAGCTTTCTTGACTCATAACATATCATGTGGTTGTCCTGCATAAGGACTCCTCCAAGCCCTTGTCCACATGCATCGGTACACACCACAAAATATTTCTTTGGATCTGCAACTTTCAATACCGGTGCACTAGTGAGAAGATTCTTCAACCGCTAGAAGATTTCTTCACACTTTGATGTCCATTCAAACTTTGTCTCCTTGTTCTACAAAGAAGTGATGGCATGTGCAACCTTGGAAAATCCTTCAATGAATCTACGGTAATATCCTGCAAGTCCCATAAAAGATCTTACATCTGTCACATTTTTTGGAGTATGCCAGTTCATAATGGCTTCAATCTTTTCAGGGTCCACAGATATACCCTCTTCTGAGATAATGTGACCCAAGTACTGAATTCTATCTCTGTAGAAGTAACACTTGCTCAGTTTTGCATACAACTGATGTTCCCTGAGCACTTGCAATGTCAGTCTCAAATCACTCTCAAATGCTCTTCATGCTCCTCCTCATTCTTGGAATAAACAAGAATGTCATCAAGGAAAACAAGAACAAACTTGTTCAAATACTTACTGAAGACACTATTCATAAGGCACATAAATGTAGCTGGTGCATTTGTGAGACCAAATGGTACCAATAAAAACTCATAATGTCCATACCTTGTTTTGAAGGCTGTCTTATGAATGTCTTCATCCTTGATCCTCACCTGATGGTAACCAGACCTCAAGTCAATCTTGGAAAACACCTTTGCTCCTCTCATTTGATCAAAGAGGTCATCAATCCTAGGCAAAGGATATTTATTCTTCATAGTAACCTTATTCAATTGTCTGTAATCAATACATAACCTGAGTGTACCATCTTTCTTCTTCACAAACATAACTGGTGCTCCCCAAGGAGACACACTCGGTCGGATATACTTCTTTTCCAACAATTCTTGCAGTTGCATCTTCAACTCTAGCATCTCTGGTGTACTCATCTTGTAGGGTGTCTTGGACACTGGTGCTGCTCTTGACACTAGTTCAATGGTGAAATCAATGTCCCTCTTTGGAGGAGGCCCTGGAATTTCATCAGAAAACACATCATTGAATTCCTGTAACACCTGATAGTCCTCCAACCTAGGAGTCTCATTTCCTGTTGGTTCCAAAATATGAGTTGCATACAACTGGCAACCTTTCCTACAGAACTTCTTCAACTGCATTGCTGAAACCTGTCTCACTGAAATTACCTTCAGAATACCTTTCACAACTACCGTGTTTCCTTCTTCATCCATGCATTCAAAAGGATTATTATAATAGTCAAGCTTCACTCGGTGATCTTCTAACCAATCCATTCCAATGAGAACATAATAGGAACCAAGCGGTAGAATATTTAGATCTACACAAGTGGTCAATCCATTCATGACCAATGGACATTTCTCTATCACTTCTCTGACCTTTCTCTTAGTCCCAATGGCTAGCTGAACTAGCCAAGATTTTCCATGCTTTACCTTCTTAAAAGCAAAAATCTCCACTACTCTAGGAGTAATGTAACTGTGAGTAGAACCAGGGTCAATCAAAATAGAAACAGATTGTTCAACAATCTTACTTGCAACTTCAACCACAGTTGACTGATGATCTACCTGGCGGTCCTCTAGTGCTGCATAAATTCTAGGGATTGCTCTTGCTACTTGACCCACTGTTTCTGCTCCCTGAATGTTATAAGCTGGTTTTGCACTTTCATTCTCAAGTGGATAATATCTGCGCAAGTGAGGTCCTTCACATTTCCAACATTTCAGTGGACTTTTACTCTGATGTGGCTCTTTAGGCTTTCCACCTGTCACTCCAACTGGATTACTCGCATCTTGGGATGGCTGCTTCTGCTGATTTCTGAATCTAGAAGGTTTGAAACCTTTCCTTCTTTCTTCAAACTTCTCATTCTTCTTGTCCTTCCATGCCTTATGGTAATCAGGTTTACCTTTGCTTTGATCAGAGCAATACTTAGCCTTTCTTATTGCTTCTTCAAGAGTTCTTGGTTCATAAAACTCAATTCTATCTTTGTAGGCTTGAGGAAATCCACTCAGAAATCACTGGATCTTCACTTTTTCCTCTCTGATGTACGAGACATACCTCAACAATTCCAAGAACTTATTTGCATATTCATCCATGGTCCATTGTCCCAATTTCAACTCATGGAACTCCTTGATCTTGTCATCATAATACTTGCTAGAGAGGTATTTTTGCTAGAAATACTTCTTGAACTGTTTCCACTTTAGTTTCCTTTCACTGATTCTCTTTACTTGCTTGAAGTGTTCCCACCAAATGGATGCTTGTCCATTCAGATTGAATATGGCAACTCTTGCCTTCATGTTTCCTGAATAATCCTGTACTTGGAAGTACTTCTTTATCCCAAGAAGCCAAGCTTCAACTTCTTGTCCCGCCTTTATCTCACCATCAAATGTAGGAGGTTTAGTTTTCCTAAATTCATCTTGAGAGCGATCCCTCTGGTGCCTTCTTCTTTTCCTTTTATGAGAAGACGAGCTTGTATCTCCATTGGATTCTTCAGAGTCAGATGATCCACTGGAAGTCCTTATCCTTCTCCTCGTGCTGCTCTTACTACCTTCTCCCCCAGAGTCTATCTTTTTCTGCAAGTCCGTCAAACTCTGCAATATGGCGGCATTCAACTGATGCTACTCTTCCTGGGCTTTAACCAAGTTTCTCATGGTGGCTACAACTTCAGATGGTGTCCCCTAGAATCTCCTTCCATTAGACTCTATGTCATCATTTCCATTATGGACATTTTCTCCCATGGCATCTTCTGCTTGCTCGTAAGAATCTTGGGCATCATACCCATCATGGGTTCTCATGATTGAACCACCCCTGGCTTTACCACACTCTTCTTTCTAGAGTACTTCTCTTGGAAGTTATATATAGTTTTACAAATGTGTTAGTAGCAAACTGTTAGATGCATAATATTAATATAAATCAAAATTACTTACCTTCTTCTTCTAGGAATTTATAAAACAATAATTATGCTAAAACATAGAATTTTCTCTATTTCATGTTCAGCTCTGTGACCACGAACAGTTTGCTGAAACCTGCTGAAAACCTATTGAAAGACAGTTGAAATCTGTTTGCAAAATCACTGAGGAATTCCTTCGGAAAACCTAAATCTTCTTAAGCCCAATCGAACCTCCTCCCAACTAGCTTTTCGACACTGCGGTGGTCAAAATGCCTATCTCATCGGCGGACTGTTGCTTCTTTCTTTTCGACGTTTTGGTGGTTGAAACTTCTAAATTCTTTTGTTGTATCGGCAAGTTACTCATCTGATTCCTTCCACCGCATCGGGTCTGCAGTGGTCTATTATCCCGCGTCTGATCGGTGATTCGTTGGTCTATTTTCGTCCGCAGTATCGGGTCCGCAATCGTCTATCATTCCGAACTTCATCGGCGATAGCATAGACTAACCATGTTGTGTCGGCGGTCGGGTGTCCTACGCATCGGACGGTTAGTCCCTTCAATTTCTGTAACGGCGCACCACAATCGAACTACATATTCCGCAGCCACGAGTTTATCGATGGTTGGAGCCTCTAGAAGCTGCGGCATCGGTGCTTGGATGCTCTCCTCGTTGGGTGGTTAGTCCTTTCAGTCTCCGCAACGACGGGCGTTCGGTCAACAAACTTTACCCGACGTAGCTCATCCGCAACGGAATCACCTAATCATCGGCAATGCCATCAACTAACCATCGTCGATGGCCGATGATTCTATGACTTAGAATTTTTTTTTAAATCTTTCTCTTTAGTCTTCCTCTTCCTTTTGCCGATTCCGTCGGTTCCATCTCCCTTATCCTTCACCGATCAAAGCAATTGCATGTCGCCACTACTGTTCACTAAACACCACGGCATCGGCGAGTGGAGAGACTAATGCATTGGCGGGATAGTTGTCAAGGCTTCCGCAATGGCGGGTGTTCAATCAACCAACTTCTACCGATGATTTCAACACCTAAACAAAATTTCAATACTTCTTCTTCTGTCGGCGGTTGGAACCACTAAGCGCTATGCGTTGGCGTTTTAGTCCACACGGCAGCCGCAACGACGGGCTGACAAACAACTAAATTCTTTCACGGCGTCCGTCGCCGCATCAACAGTTCCATCATCTAAATTTCACCAATGATTTTATGCCTTAGAAGAATTTTCAAAACTTTTCTCTTTTCTCTTTCTTCCGTCGCGTCAGTTGTCGGAACGACTAGTAACTGCTGTATCGGACGGTTAGTTCCCTAGTCACCCACAATGGCGGCGCTCAAGCAGCTAAGCATCAACGATCCATCTGTCTAAGCGTTTCGATGTGCTGACGGCCAAAATACTTACAAAATTTTGTGAATTTTCTTGTCTTCACCCATTCTCCTGGTTTCTTCTGGGCAGTAGGCAACCTGCCTCTTTTAACTGTTTCTCATGGACCTCTGAGGCCCAAATGCTGCAACATAAGCTTTGTCATTGCATCTTCACGGCCCATCCAGGCCCATGCTGCAGCCAGAGCTCTGATACCACACTGTAACGTCCCTGACCCTCCGACCAGACAAGAGGACGCTACTATACATCAAAACATTAGGGCATCTAGCCCAACGAACATGAAGATACATATATGTAATGCTGAAGCATGATACTTAAAACATCAAACATATTACGAGGCATAATCATTCATATACACAATGGAAGCAAACATATCAATCAGCATTCATGCATATACAAATCAACATTTAACATGTATATCATCATTCATTAACGGTAAACATAATTGCAGACACAAGTTAGGCAAGAATACTTATCTTAATAAGAGCTTGTTCCGCAACCAGCTACGTCGCTGCAATGTTCCACCCAACCATAGGCCCGCATGCTCCTCAATCTCTCAGCAACGCTGCCACCCCCGAGCCGGGCATGATTCCCTGAGGAATAAGGAACTAACAGGATTACACATAGTTAAGGATAACAACACCACAAGGGTACACAGTTGGGTTTATCAGGCGAACAACGGATCAGCCAATCCAACAAAGTTGGGTTTATCAGGCCATCCAGGAGCTGGGAAAGGCTAAACGCTAAGCTGGTGAGCTCATTGAAAAGCTACAGACACCAACACTAGAACCAGCCTAGCTTCTAGAACACCCACACACACCCAACACAAGGAAATCAGTCCCTTCTCTACAATGCAGTCCCTCAGACCCTGATCTCCCTTCTAGTGCTATTCAGGGGTTGTGGAGAAGAAATATAGCTTGGTAGCTATGTCTGCGTGGTTTTCAACCCACCAGGTTTATCAAGCACCTCAGGCCCTCATTCACCACTCTAATGCAGTCCGATGACAAAACCACTGCATGCAAGCAGCCAAAAGCTATTTAAGATTTTATAGGGGAAAAACACAGTCAATCAGACGCGGGAAACAACTATGAAACCATAGCACCCAATCCTCAAGGCAATCGATTGTCAATTCGTGCATGAAGGGAAGAAGACAACCAAAACATAAATGTGGAAGAGAGCATCGCCCACACAACACCCAATTGATTCTCAATATAGTCTCCATAGAATTTCCATAGACCAGAAAAGGGTAAAGGAAAGACTACCACTTTATACGAGAAAGACAAAATGCAACCCCACCGAACTATTGATGCCCTTATAGCCTCGAATTGACGGTGGACATAACAGAACAATACGCAGTCTGAAATTGATGGGAAAAAGATAGAAAACTTTGCGTGAACAGAGGAAGAACATTTCTCCGATTAGCAAGCAGTGTGTGAAGGAATGGCGTACCCTCCACAATGGAAATGTGGATTCCTTTAACTCCGTCGCATGAAGAAACTGAACAGACTCACGAGCTGGTTAGTGGGAAGACCATCCACATGTCGTGGAGAGTGGGAGCAGGCATGGCCATGGTAGTGGTCTTTCTTCCAAAAAATCGCTGCCCCAACTAACAATGGAATAACTAAGGGTGGTGGTTTAAGGAGACAAAAAGAGAGTGGGACACATGGCTTCTCCCCCATGACTCAATTTTCAACATTCTCCTTCCCTATCCTTTGGAATCATGCCCCTTCTCAATTTAGTTGCAGTGAACATAGCTGGTTGGGTTATTTAATTAAAATGCGTGTTTATATGATGCCACAATTTAATATATGCTGTATGTCCCGATGTACCATCGGTGACAATTCCAAATCCGAAACACAACATAACCAAATCGATGGTGGGGCCTTGGCCTTTAGCTCTGCACCATGATTATTTACAATATAAGTATCATGTATATTTAATGCAAGCGGGGTTAAAACTAGGGTATTACAGACATACATACATATACTGTTGAAGCATGATACTTAAAAACATAAAACATATTACGAAGCATAGTCATTCATATACACAACAGAAGAAAAATATATCAATCAACACTCATGCATATACAGATCAGTATTTAATATGTATATCATCATTCATCAATGGTAAATATAATTGCAGACACAAGTCAGGCAAGAGTACTTATCTTATAGAGAACTTGTTCCGCAACCAGCTACGTCGTTGCAACGTTCCACCCAACCGTAGGCCCACGTGCTCTTTAATCTCTCAGCAACGCTGCCACCCCCGAGTCGGGCATGATTCCCCAAGGAATAAGGAACTAATAGGCTTACACATAGCCAAGGATAACAACACCACAAGGGTACACAGTTCAGCCAAGCCAACATAGTTGGGTTTATCAGGTGAACAATAGATCAGTCAAGCCAACAAAGTTGGGTTTATCAGGCCATCTAGGAGCTAGGAAAGGCTAAATGCTAAGCTGGTGAGCTCATTGAAGAGTTGCAGACACCAACACCAGAGCTATCCTGGCTTCTAGAACACCCACACACACCCAACACAAGGAAATCAGTCCCTTCTCTAGAACGCAGTCCCTCAGACCTTGATCTCTCTTCCAGTGTTATTCAGTGGTTGTGGAGAAGAAATCCAGCTTAGTAGCTTTGTTTGTGTGGTTCTTACCCCACTAGGTTTATCAAGCACCTCAGGCCCTCATTCACCACTCCAATGCAGTCCAAAGACAAAACCACTGCATGCAAGCAGCCAACAGCTATTGAAGCTTTTACAGGGGAAAAACATAGTTCATCAATCGTGGCAATTAATAGCCCATGGGAAACCCTGCCCAAAGCACACGATCCTTCATGCAGTTGCTGGAGAAATTTACACAGACCAGAAAATGGGAAAAATGAACATACTCCCAATCTTTGCATGAGAGACAAGGACGCAACCCACAGAACTATTGATGCAATCACAGCCGCGACTTAATGATGGAAAACAAAACAATGCACAGTCTGAAATTGGTGGGAAGCAAATACCAAAACTCTACGCGAACATGAGGGATGAACACCACAGACTAGCAATCCGCGAGAAAGAAGGAAGGCGAACCCCCAAACAATGAATTGGGGATCTTTTAACTCAGTCCGCGTGAAGAAACTGAACAGACTCACGATCTGGTTAGTGGGCAGACCATCCGCACGTTGTGGAGAGTGAGAGCAGGCGTGGGCGTGGTAGTGGTTTTTCTGCCAGCAATTCGCTGTCCCAACTAACAATGGAAAACTAAGGTGGTGGTGAGCAAAAGAGAGTGGTGACACATGGCTCTTCCCCCATGACTCAATGTTCAACATCCCCCCTTCCTTATCCTTAGGAATCATGCCCCTTCTCAATTTAGTTGCAGAGAACATAACTGGTTGGGTTCTTTAATTAAAATGCACATTTACATGATGTCACAATTTAATATATGCTGCATGTCCCAATATACCATCGGTGACCTTTCCAATCCGAAACATAACATAACTAAATCGATGGTGGGGCCTTTGCCCTTAGCTCCGCACCATGATTATTTACAATATATGTATCATGTATATTTAATGCAAGCGAGGTTAAAACCAGGGTATTACACATTTAGTTTTGTGAAAATATTTAGCTGTTAAAAAAACTAAAATATATAATTTTATATCCATTATTATACCAAATTATTGGAGTTAATATAAATACAAAACAAATACTATTTAATAAACAAAAAACAAAACTGATATAAAAACAAAACAAATTGTTACCAGTTTCTATAACTATTGTTTAACTAAATCTTATTTAAATCTCAATCAATATACATTTAAGCATAACAACATACGACCACCATAAAATGAATCTCTACTGAACACTTATTACACGAGTTAATTTTGTTGATCCTAGTAAGCAAATTTAAAATCTAAAATAATATCTAAATACCTCCAACTCCTCATTTCCTTTGTCTGTACAAACTACAATCATGACACTGAAAATTACACTGATGGCGTTGGAATACAATGGATCACCGACGAATCGATGTTGGCTCTGGTGATAAAGTAATAGTTTCCAGTTCCAGTACCGTAGTAGGACCAATATCATAAAAGAAAAGCGGATGAACATGAATGTTTAGCTCTAGGCTTATAACTATTATGAAATGAAATAAAAATATACCAATGACTTTGAAAACAATGCCGTGAGATAATCTTTATTTATGACTTTGAAAATGCTGCCAAGTGAGATAATATTTGGGTTCGCTACATATATGCCATGGCTATGTGAGAAAAAACTTAGATATATAGATAGGAACTCTATTGTCAAATGGATGTAGCTTGGGTGGTTGGGAGGACTAAATGTTACCCTCCCCACCCAGGTACTACTCTTGTAAGTAACATGTTGCTCTTGTGGAGCCCTTTGTAATAAATGTTGTGATTGATGAGCTGACCATACCTTGATTCAGTTTGAATATCAGGTATTGGAATTTTCCATGGAGTAGCCCTCTAACAAATGGTGAACCACATTTAAAAAAAAAAAAAAGATAGGAACTCTACACAATAACCAAAAACAAATTGTTACTTAGCTAACAGAGCATGTGCCAAGGTGAATAACATTAGTGTTTTCTGTGTAAACAATGCTAAGTGGACAATATTTAGGTTGACTATGTATGTTTAATGGTTCCATAGTATATGGTAAAGGAATCTCATATATAATAGGAGACCAAATTAATGTATGAATCATCATAGTATATGATAAAAGGTGACAATGTTTCTAAAACCGTGGTGAACAGAAGGTTGTTGACAATGTTTATGTGACTTTGTTTCTTCACTTGCAATTACAATGATTCGTTTAGCAGGGGCAACTGTGCTTAATTCTTGACTGTGCTTAATTCTTGTGGCTTGATGATGTTAACGCGGGCACAACTGTGTTTAGAGATATTTTCTTAGGTTGTGCTTGGAGTTTTTCCTACCAACTTGGCAAGAAGTCACTTTTGGTCTAGTATGTGTTGTGCGCTTATTATTAGTTTCTGCTATTTTCAATTAATTTTATACAAATATATTTAATATTTCAACATTTCTAAAGTGCAACTAAAGTTTTAATTTTTTAATTTAATTTAATTTCTGCATAGATTTATTTCAACTTTGATTGGTGTTAGACCATAAAATAGATATATGTGAAGAGGAAAGCTTTTCAGCTTTTTTTTTTCTTTCCTTTTTTTAACTTATTGTAAGTAACTTGCCAATTTTTCTTTTATTCTCTTCCAAAATTGGAAACATTGAAATTATTTTTTATTATTTTTATTGCATTAATTTTATGAAAGTACATTTAATATTTTAACATTTCTTAAGTGTAACAAAAATTTTAGTTTATTTATTTATTTTATTTATCTTAATTTCTATTAAAAAATTCTTTAAAACTTGATTGGTCCCATATCATGAAAATGAGAATTTAAAAAATTGAACAAAAATTAAAATAAAAAATGTTTATTATCATTCATAAATGAAAACTTGAAAATAAAAAAAGAAAGTTGAATATTTTTTGTTTTTTACTGATTTCTTCATGCATGGAAACTTGACTCTAATGAAGAATGAAAAAAAAAAAAAGAGAAAAGAAAGTTGAATAGTTTTCGTTTTTTACCGATTTCTTCATGCATGGAAACTTGACTCTAATGAAGAAAGTATTTCTTTTAGTATGGATGATGCCCTCATTCATTTTTGTCTCTGCCTTTGTGTTTTCATCTTCCATGATTCACTTGTGGGCAATACATCTTCGGATGATTTGCTTGTGGGCACGGACACCAACAAGTACATCACCAAGCTTATGAAGGCCGACATTTGGTACAATGGCATTTACTATGCCAATGGTTTTCCCTTGGCCGGTTTTGCAATGGTAGAATTATTCCAAATTACCTTTGTATGGACCATATATTCCTTCCATTCTTTCAAGTTTCTTCAATTATTAAATTCATCTCTTTATTAAATAGAATAACTGCATTTTCATATTGCTTGCAGCCCAAAGCATAAGAACATCTCCAATTCCATATTTAGATCTAGAATCTAATGAGACCAACTCATGATTAAGCGTGTCAATTATGAGTTGGTCATTTTAATAAGGGCCTCAACTCTCTTTGTAAATAGCGACAAACAATTATAGAATTTACACCAAAGATATGCATAAGGTGCCCTTAATCTTTTCAACCTCCCGCTAAATGTTCCAAGAATAAACTTGGAATGCTTTTATCAATTTCCATTGAGTGATTCGAATTGGGAGATCGTTAAAAGTTTTTAAAATTTTTCCATTATAAAATGGCTATTTTGTATGCTTAATCTCTTTATCTTTTGTTAAAATCAATAGATCTTTCTTGAAATGCATTTTTATTATTCAAAATTATATAATTATAAAAATGTATATTTACAATTTTAACAATATATATATATATATATATGTGTGTGTGTGTGTGTGTGTGTGTGTGTGTGTGTGTGTGTGTGTGTGTGTGTGTGTCTACCATTCTAATTATTTAGTTCTATATTTTTTGTGGTTTTTTATTTGAGAGTGAAAAGTCCATTCTATTTATTTTACTAACCTGATTTAGATTTTACTGTGCAGGATATGTATTCCACATGTAACATGTGCATAACAATAACTTTCAATTTCTTTGTGTGGTGTGGTTTTTGAGCTAAGAGTGTATGTTATGTTTCTTCCAATTTTTCATTTCATTTTTTTAAGGTAGAGACTTTGCTGCTAGTTGCCCTTGTTATAATACATAGTTTTTGAATTCATGTGTTATCTTATCCTCATTTACAAATACATACATATCTAGAAGAATGATTTCAATGTAATCTTAGTTTGCAATTTGAATGTTGTCTTTGTCATTCAACTATTACTACAATTGCAAAAACATCTAGCATACTCTGTCATAAAACAATACCACCTTGTGGCTCTTGTTTGCTATACAAATTGCAAAATGTAATGCTAAAATGTTCTCTTTGCCTTACCCACATCTCTTCATAAAAACACCTTCATATATGTTACGGAGAGAAATTCCTATGGCTTGGGGTACCACAACAAACAGCTTGATTCCAGAAATCAATCATTTCCAATATGCAAGAGAAATCAAATATCTAACACTAAAGGATCAAACCTCGTACCTTATTCCGGACGGTTGAAGTAGATCCCCGTTGAGCTTTCCAACTTCAGCTTGAATTGATGAATCACTTCCTCAGCAATAAGTAAACAAGACAAGCATACTATATATATTGGTGTTAGATCTACTCTAGCATATATAATCAACAACGTATAAGCATTTGAAATCATCCATGGATAAAATATTCATTCAAACATACATTATTGGATAGGAAAAGATATTTCTATTAATATAAAATCAGAGATTACAATGAATACAACCTTTGTCAACACGTCTGCGAATCGGAGAAAGTGAATCCCCCACTTGGGCCTCCACCACCTCAATCCTCCATCTCTTGATAGCAAGCTCACAAGCAAAAGGCAAGCTTGGGAAGAACACCAAACTGCTCAAAGGGACAAAGGGATGCAGACTCAAGCACAAGTTCCGGCAACAATGGACCGTAGTTTCTTTGCTCTCAATTCTCTTATGCCTTCAATGTATCCAAAGGGTTCTTTATATAGCTTTTCAATGGGGTAATGAAAGGTCGAATCCGAGCGATCTCAAGGCATATGGAAGGTCAGGAGACAAGTGAGTCGGATCCATGTCAAAGAAAACTCCAAAAGGATTTGGATTTTTGTACACATCACGATGTACGCGGTTTTAGATGTCAAACCCGCGTATATACGCGATAAGTGGTTTAAAAGTCGCGTATAACAATTTTCACATGTTTTTAGGGATGGTCTAGGAAACATCAAAGAACAAAAAATGGTCCAATGGGGTCTATGGAGTCTGTAGAGGGACAGCGGAAGGCCATACAAGTGTGATTCACCTGGTGTGGTAAAATCAGCTATAACAATATACACTCTTAGTTGATTTCTTGAAATTTGTTGCCTAACCCATATGTCAAATAAAAATGTAGCAAAAGAAAACAAATTCCCTTCCTATAGCTTAAACCATCACATACACTTCTACACTTCACCATTTTAAAAACCCGACTTTACTCAAATATAAGTGGATGCTTTAAAATCAATAAAACAGGTGATTTCTTTGTTATTGAACAATTTCAAATCAAATCCAAATTAAAATCATAGTCGTTGACAAAACTCATGACTTCCGATTAGGCAATGGTAGGGTAGAGAGTGACTATTTTGTCATGGAAATATATTGGTTGAGTTGTAACCAATTTAAATGGCTTACATATATAATTCTCAACGTGTCAATTTCCACCATATCCTAACTGTAGGCTGTGTTAGATATATTAATATGATTTAATAATTTTTTATAATAGTCCAATATTGAAAACATTACAATCTCTTCAACCCTTCGAAAAAATCACACCGTCCAGCATCATTTTTAATATCTTCAAAATGCAAAAACATTTATTTTAGGGGCAAAGTAATGGTGTGATCAGGCACTCTCACTACATTGGTGCACTCGCATCACGTGGACTATAGTCATTCTGCCAGCTTGGATCGAAGTCATCCGCACGTACACTCAGTTCATCGGGCGGGACTCCCACGTGGACGTGTTCTTATCCTTTTTGCTCCCACGTCATTTTGGCAGGGATATGCTGCAACACAACCTTCTCTTGTTAATTAAAGATGGTGTAATTAATGAAAATGATTGTTTACAAAGAGATATGGATCTGAACTTACATGGATCTTAATCTTGCTCTCCTTTGGGAATGAGAGCGAGGAAAGATGATTTTATGGAAGGAAGGACTTGGGCTGCTCTCTAAGAGTCTTCAACCAGTTCAATTACTCCATCTTTAACAAGATACCGATAATGTTGAAAGAAGTCAATGATACTCATGTTTGGACTAGGGGATTTTCTAGTATTCATTTGCATAATAATTGTTTTCAATTCGATTTCCTCTATGAGTCTCATAATAGTGCCATTTTCTTCTTGAGAAACCATCTTAGGAATGTTTCGAGTAAGGTTGTTCAAGGCTCCAAATTTATTAGGGACAAGTTTTGATAGGAGGTTACTATAAAAAGATGTAAATTCGTATTCTATTTCAGCTTGTGTTTGCATTCTTTTTCCCTGAGAGTTGGTCAGTGTAGAAATCTTCTTAAATTGATTGTATTACAACATGGATCAATGAAATTAGGTTTTTTTGTGCTCACCCTCCTTGATCCATTAAACATGAGACTTTTTCCTCCATAGGATTTCCTCTTTCTCATGGTTGTCATCAATTTGAGCCTAGGGTTGAACTTGGGCTTCCTTGAGGATTGGAGAGCATCCCTCTTGAATCATTTGCAATTGAACAACCTCCATGTTGTCATATAAGTCCTTCTATTCTTGGAAGATGTTTTCAAACTCATATTTATTCCATTGTTGGAGGAGCATATTTATGTTCTTTAACTTTTGTTGAAATTGATAGATGGGATAGCCTGGATTGGATCTAGCTCTGACCACTAGTTTTTTAAATTGTCTTTAAAACTTAGACGAGAGATCCAAAACTTCTCAAATTTAAAGGTGCATCTCTTAGGTGTTCCTTCAGCCTACCATTGGAGACTGATGGGTCAATGGTCTAATCTTGTAGTAGGAAGGATATTAGGATATAAGGAAGTTCCTTGCATAAGAGTGTATTCTGAAACAAAGAAATGATCCATCCTTGAAGCATATTGATAATCACCCCCCTTTTATTGTTCCAAGTAAAGAGGCCATTGTGGGTTTCCAAGTTTACCAACTCAAGTCTTCGATGTCCTCCTTTTCGTTTCAACAAAGAGGTTATCATATTAAGATCACCTCATAAAATACATCGATCTGTAGCTATGTATTCTGCTAGCTAAGAGAGGGATTCCAAGAATTGAAATTTAAAAAAAAGAAGGTTAGGACCATAGACATTTGCAATAGTTTCCAAATGATTTGATTTGAGTAGATAGAAATTAGCGGCTGTGTTATGGGTAGCATAAAACTCTTGTGGTTTGATCTAAGTCGGGTCCCAAAGCAGCACAAGACCTCCAACTCCTCATATTGCATTAAATGTTATGCATTGGTCTCCCTTCCATATTTGTCTTGGTATGATATTCACACGTTTCTCATCGCATTTGATCTCCTACAACATCAAAATATGAGATTTCTCTTACCTAATATTTTTTGTAATATCCTATGTTTAGACTTACCTCGAACACCTTGAATATTCCAAGAGATGACTTTCGTTGAGGATAAGGGATAGTAGAGAATACCTCAGTGAGCTAGGCATAATGACATAAGCCTACCAACAGTTGTTCAACCCCTTCAAGTTATTAATTGTTGGATTTTCGTCCCTTTTTTCCTATCTCTTTGGAGTTCCTTTTGGTTTCTTTGAATTTGGAAATTTTGACTCCTAAAAAGACTTTGGTTCTAGATTTAAAGAGATATTCCTTTAGGAGCTGAATTTGCTTGGATGGAATTTATTTGTGGTATTTCCTCATACATGCCTCTTCAATGTCTTTCATATCTAAGTCACATAGATCCATGTCCTCATTCTCTTCTAGACGAAGCCCTTGCCTTGGTCCTGCTACTAAGATGCTTAGGGGGTTTTGAGTTATCTGAGAAGAGGTCCCAGTCTCATTAGGGGTTGAACCATTCTTGATTTTTCATGATCAAGATTTTGAGTTTCTTTGGATCCCTTATTTTCTGGTGTTCTTCCTTGGTTGTCCATCTGTAAATCCTCTAGCATGTGTGACAGGGAAACAAATCGATTGCCATTTTCATTTCTTTCTCTTTTACTCTATAGCTAGGGGTATTTGGATGATTGGGGATTGATATGAATCCATCATTTTCCATCTTTGGAGTTGAAAAGGGAAGTTCAAGGTAGTTTAACATTAAGAGGGAAGTCCATGGATAGGTGACCATGTTCATGAGACTTCCAACATTAGAAAGAAATGTTTTCAAAGTCAAGGATCTTAATCCATTCAATATCTTCATTCCATAGAAATATTGCTTATTGGATATCTTCCAACATATTCATGTAAATCCAAATACTTGCATAAGACATGTAGAACCTAGTCATGAGGGATTTCGAGACTCGAACAAAAGAACCAATGGTGTTTCCAATACCTTCTGCGGTTTACGAGCCCCAGTATTCCTGGGGATTGAGTATAGTTGAATCCATACAAGAGAATATACATGAGAAATTCTCATTTTCTAGGATAATTCTATACTTTGAATTCTTTATGTTTAGCCTCTTGTTTCTCTGTATGCATACTCAAATACTCAATCACTTAACACATACCTTCCAATTGACTAGCTAAATGTCTCAACAATTTCTTGACCTCATAAATCCCTTCTTCATTGTTTCCCCGGGAATGGGGATTCTCTCCATTTTCATGACCAATACAAAAAAAATAGATGCCTTAGCATCCACACAACCAAAATTAACAAAACTAATACTCCTTAACATAAATTTAAAACAAATAGAGATTCAACTTGTAGTCCATTGTTAGGAGGTGAAGTCAATATACATATCTCTATCATTATCATGTAGGGTGGTACATGACTATTCCATCATGTCATTCATATGCGTCAAGCATGTCGAGGGCATGTTGTAGGGAGGCTGGGGGGTTGTCCAAGGGCCCTTGCTTGGGAGTGAGGGGGTAGAGGCCCTGCATTCTAGGGGTTCTAGGATGTTAGGATTATTAATCCTCCCTTGTCCAATTTGGTCATATGTCTAAATCAAGAGTCATGTCTAAATCGGGAGTCCATCTAGTCTATTTTTAGTCACTAGCACCATTGGGTCCACTTGGCCTAATTGGGCCACATGTTCCAGTTACTAAAGTGTGGGGAACATCGATTGAGTCCTACTGCCACTGATTGCACTTGCATGCATCAGTTTAGGAGCCTCCTAGATCAATCCCTACAAATTACGAGCCACTGGGAGTGCCGATACCAACCAAGATCAGTTGAGTTGAGTTGGTGACTAGTCAAGCTCAGCCAGGAGTCAGTTACATTCAGTTCTAGTCCTCTACATTCAGTTAGTGCTAGGTTTGCATGGATGCATGTAGGAGAGGTGCATTTCTCACCTACCTCAGTTAGTTAGGCTTAGTTAACATTGAATTAGACAATTGAGTTGTGATTTAGAACTCTGATGAACTCCAATAATGATTTAGACAAGGTCAGTTTACCATTAAGTCCTCTGATAATGATTTAGACAAGGCTAGATAACCATTCAGTCAAGTAGAGTCTAATCAATTCGAATTTCCTCACATGGATTCGAATTGCTTGTAGCTATTTAGCCATTGTACTTCATTGTAATGATTATCTAATTACTTTTTATTAATGAAAGCATTCATAGTTGCAAGCCATTTTTGCACTATTTCTGTCAGGTCCCCTCCCACCTCGGAGGAGAGAACGAGACCCAAGTCTTCTACTTGAGTTACCTATCTCTGAGTCTACATTTGTATGATGATTCCTAATTCTTTTTTTTTTAAAGATCTACACAAGGAAGAATTTCTCCTGCTAACATTCTGATCCAAATCGTGTATAACTCTTTACCTTCCCCAATCGCAGAGAGATCGAATAGTGGAGAATCATCCTGCAGAAAATCAACGGTGCGGAGAGCTTCACTTGTGGATTTGGAAACATATCAAAATTTCACTCTCACACCTCGCATCATAGTCATTTTTGCATTCCGCATTCCGCATCTTGCATGCGGAATGGCCGTTGCGGAGATCAAAGTTGCGGAAATCAAAATTTACCATAGTCATTTCCACATCTTGCGTTCCGCAAATTGAGGAAGGGAAATGCTGAAAGCAGATTTCGCCAAACGACATTTCCACATCCCACGTCCTACAAGTTGCGGAAAGGGAAATATGGAAAGAAAAAATGCGGAGTCCAAACTTCTACAAGGCATATTTCCACATCCCGCAGGTTGCGGAAGGAAAAATATGCGGAAAATCGATCTGTTGATGAAAATTTCTAAGTATAAAACTGATTTCCAACATCCAAGCCATCACCAATCTGGTCGATCTAACTTCATAACAACTTAGAAAATTCATTGAAGTAATTACACACATAGATGCATCATTCATGAAATATACAGTTGAAACACAACACATTTCATATTAATTTATAAATAAGTACAGTTGCAGGGATTGAAACATAAGAGATACTTATCTTTATCATAAGCTTGTCTCGCAACCAGCTATGTCGCTGCAACGTTCCACCCAACCACAGGCCAGTGTGCTCATCAATCTCTCAGCAACACTGCCACCCCTGAGTTGGGCATGATTTCCCCAAGGAATAAGGAGTACTAGTAGACTTCCTCATAGCCAAGGATACAATAAAACTCAACCCAGCCAACACAGTTGGGTTTATTAGACTTACACAGGCAGTGATTTACACATAGCCAAAGTTTATACAAGTCACATCCAAGCCAACAGATGGGTTTATCAGGATACCCCCTTCCAATTGGGTTTACCAGGCTTACACAAACAGTGGTTTACACTTAGCCAAAATTCACATGAGACACAGCCAAGCCAACATATGGGTTTATTAGGCTGCAAAGGAGGTGGAAAGACTTACTGCTAAGCTAGTGAGTCAATCCCAGAGCTATGGACACCTACACCGGATCTAACCTGACTTCTAAACATTTACACACCCAACACAAGGAAGCATCTCCTTCTCTGCTACACAGTCCCTCAGGCCATGCCTTCCCTTCTAGTGCTATTCAGGGTATGCAAAGAAGAAAACCAGCCCTCTATATTGGTCTGTGAGTTTCCTTCACACACTAGGTTTATCAATCAAGTCTAAAATCCATTTCCACTCCCCAAATTAGTTTAGATGTCAAATGAGGATGTACACACAGTGATCTTAGTTCTGGGATGAACAAACCGTAACAGAAGCCAAGGAATACACAAACACACATCAATTACGAATTTCTGAGCATTGCCTGAGCCAGACCGACTATTGCGATTACCAAAAAAGAAATCGTTTGCTGGTCATTCAATTCAAAAACACAAATCGGATTCTGGGCATTCGCATTCAGGAAATGACTAACAGACATGAAAATCGTAAAAAGGAAAACAATTCACAAAACAAGAAAATTTGTGAAGTATCAAGACTCAGAGCGGTTTTTGCTTGCTACGTGAATGCCAAAATTCCCCTTGCCAAAACATTCAACATAGTCCAAAATCGTGAGGAAAAGGTGAAACACGACTGCATGAGGGAAAGGAAAGCGTTTGTTTTTGTGTTTTCTTTCCCAAGAAAATTAAAAAAATGTTTTTCCTAGAAATGGTGCTTTTCCCATTTCGAATTCCTGCTCACTCTTCCAATCCCCCCCCCCTTATCCTTAGGAAAAATCATGCCCCCATCTCATTTTGTTGCATTAACATAGCTGGTTGTAGAATTTTAATTAAAAATTGCAAATTTAACATGATGTCCAAACTTATAACGTTCAGCTAGCTTAAAAACACCATCGGCCTAAATCTTAATCGTCGAAACATAAACACTAAATCGATGGTGGGGATTTTTCCTTAAGATCCACACCATGATTATTTACATCATATTATTTAAATGAAAACGAGGTCCAAACTGGGGTGTTACATTCCCCTCTCCCTTCAAGAACACTGTCCTTAGTCCTTTACAACATTGAACAAAAATTCTATGTTGGTACTGCCCTCAACAATCCGCAGAATTGAAAAAAAATTCTTTGTTGGTACTGCCCTCAGCAATCCGCAGAATTGAACAAAAATGGATGTGCCAGTCACATTGCATCCTCTAGCTCCCACATAACTTCTTCAGGACTGTAGTGCTCCCATTGCACCTTTACCTTCCCTATTGCTCGGTTCCAGAGCATTGTGACCTTCATGGTGAGGATGCACATAGGCTCGATTTGGAACTCTCCCTTTGGTTCCACCTGCATCACATCCCAATTTATTACATGGTTAGGATCACGTACATATTTCTTAAGCAAAGAAACATGAAAAAAATTGTGAGCCCTAGTGCTAGGAGGCAATGCAAGTCTATATGCAACTGGTCCTATTCTTTCAAGCACTTCAAACGATCCACAATATCTAGGAGACAGCTTGGCACAACTCCTAAGCTTAAAGGAACTTTTCTTTGCCTTCACCCTGAGGTAAACATGATCCCCAATACTGAACTCTCTGTTCACCCTATGCTTATCTGCATAGCTTTTCTGTTTGTCCTGGGCTGCCTTTAGATTCTGTATGATTTTTACAACTTCCTACTCCATCTACTTCAGCAATTATGGACTGATCACAGCTCTGTTCATTGGGTTATCCCAAGTTACTGGTGTTCTACACCTCCTGCCATACAAATATTCATATGGACTCATCCCCAAGGATGCTTGTTGTCCATTGTTATAAGCAAATTCTACCAAGTGTAAATAGTCTTCCCACTTGGATGGTTTGTCTATCGCATACATGTGAATCATGTCTTCAAGCATTTGGTTAACTCTCTTAGTTTGACCATTAGTCTGAGGATGGTAGGCAGTGTTGAAATTCAACTTTGTTCCCAAGTCTGCAAACAGTCCTTTACAAAATTAGAGGTGAACTTGACATCTCTGTCAGAGACTATTGCCTTTTTCAATCCATGCAATTTAAAAATTTCTTTCATGAGAATATTAGCAATATCATCAGTCTTATGCATGGAATTTACTGGTATAAAATGCGTTTCCTTTGTCAACTTGTCCACCACAACCATGATGGAATCATGTTGTCTCCAAGTCATCGGCAATCTTGTAATAAAATCCATGGAAATAACTTCCCATTTCCATTATGGAACCGACAAAGGCTGTAACAAACATGTTGGGTATTGATGTTCCACCTTTACCTGCTGACACTTCATGCACCTTGAAATATATTCATCCATGTCCTTCTTCATGACTGGCCAAAAGTACTACTTCCTTGTTGTAGCAATTGTCTTCTGATATCTCGGGTGACCAGAATATGGATTTTGATGGATTTCATCCATAACAACCCTCCTCAAATGCCACATTTGGAATATACATTCTGCTCTTATAAGTAAGAAGTCCATCCTTTTCTAACTTATAACCTTCATACTTATTTTCAAGGCTTTGCTGCTGTAATTTGTCCTTCACCTGTGCATACATTTCATCTTCAACATTATGATTAATAATCTGTTGTGTCAAATGTGATTGGAAATTACTAATAGATGCCACATGCATCTCTTGCACCTTTCTGCAGATTTCATCAACTACCTTGTTCTCTTTTCCTTTTATGTGCTTGATTTCAAAATCAAACTCACATAAAAATACCAGCCATCTAGCTTGCCTAGCATTTAGAGTAAGTTGATCAAACAAACATTTCAGACCACGATGGTCTGTCCTTAAGTCAAATTTCTTCTCATCAAGTAATGCCTCCACATCTTGAGAGCATGTACTATGGCTGCAAGTTCCAGATCATGAGTGGCATAATTCCTCTCTTGCTCCTTCATCTATCTGGATTCATAGCATATCACATGGTAGTCTTGCATAAGAAATCCTCCAAGTCCTTGACCACATGCATTTGTACATACCAAAAAATATTTCTCTGGGTCTACAACTTTTAAGACCGATGCACTGGTGAGAAGATACTTTAACTCCTGGAAACTTTCCTCACACTTCGAGGTCCATTCGAACTTTATCCCCTTCCTTTGCAAAGAAGTGATAGCATGTGCAAACTTGGAGAATCTTTCAATGAATCTCCTATAGTATCCTGCAATCCCCATAAAGGATATTACCTCTGTCACATTCTTTGGAGTAGGAAAATTCTTGATAGCTTCAATCTTGTTAAGGTCCATGGATATACCCTCTTCTGAAATAATGTGACCCAAGTACTGACTTATATAAAGACAGAGTTGAGTACTTGGGTCACATGCATGCAAAAGTCTTGCATTCAAGACAGAGTTCCCTTTTCCATCCATGCATTCAAAAGTCTTGTTATAACAGTCAAGCTTCACCCTGTGAGCTTCTAACCAATCCATTCCAATGAGAACATCATAGGAACCGAGTGGTAGAATGTTCATATCTACGCAAGTGCTCAATCCATTCATCACCAATGGAAATTTCTCCACCACTTCATTAACTTTTCTCTTAGTTTCAGTGGCTAGCTGAACTAACCATGACTTTCTATGCTTTGCTCCATAAGAGCACAAACCTCCACTACTCTAGGAGCAATATAAATGTGAGTAGAACCAGGGTCAATCAAAATAGAAATAGATTGCTCAACAATCTTACCTACAACTTCAACCACTGTTGACTGGTGATCTTCCTCGAGACCTTCCAGTGCTACATAAATTCTAGGTACGGCCCTTACTACTTGTCCCACTGTTTCTGCCTCTTGAATATTGTATGATGGCCTTGCATTCTCATTCTCAAGTGGACAGTACCTGCACATGTGGGGTCCTCCACATTTTCAACATTGGAGTGGTGCTCTGTTATGTTGTGGATCTCTTGGCTCTTCTCCCACCACTCTAGTTGGCTGCTTCTCAACTTGGGATGGCTGCTTCTGCTGATTCTTGAAGTTAGAAGGTTTGAAACCTTTCTTCCTTGGATCAGACTTCTCATTCATCTTGTTCTTCCACGCTTTCTGGTAGTTAGGTTTGCTCTTTCTTTGCTCGTATCAATACTTAGCTTTTTTTATCGCCTCCTCGAGAGTTCTGGGTTCATAGAACTCAATTCGGTCTTTGTAGGACTGAGGAAGTCCACTTAGAAAGCGTTGTATTTTTACCTTCTCATGTTTAATATACTTGACATACCTCAGTAGTTCCAAGAACTTGTTTGCATATTCCTCCATGGTCTATTGTCCCCTCCTCTGAAAAATCTGTGACAGGTTGAATCTACTTGTTGCGTAAATTAAAACCTCAATGTTGAATGTTGTGTGCTAATTGATTCATAGTTCAACCAAGTCATTGGTCCTTGTCACAGTTCGTTGAAATTTGCAATCACAACATAAATAGAAACAAAAGTGGAGATACAGGGTACAGAATCCCCTAATTTGGAGAGAACGCTCTACTGCTTGAGTTACATCCACCATCGCTACCACTATTTCAGTTGGGTGTTTTTCAATATTCGAATCATCTATACATTCTCTACGCCTTTCCCAAAATTTTCATGGCATGCAATTAGTTCTTAGCAGAGCAGATGCCAACGCTTAAAGTAAACTACTAAAATTAGACAAAATTTATCATATGAACTACAAAACTTAACATGTGAGATATAGAGGTATAAAGTGGTTCAATTTATATTTTAATATATATATATATTTTTTAAAATTAAGGGAACATCAATTTTTTTAAGAGTATCCAACAGCTAGTTAGATATACTCTAAGTAACTTGTGAGACTTAACAAAAGAACAAAAGCCAAAATGTTTCGATTTATTACTACATATAAAAATAGCCCCGTTGAACAATAAGTCACTTTGCCTACCAAAACATCTCATAAAGCAATAGTGAAAAGGACATATCAACTAATCGGTTTGGGCCTATAACTTGCATGAGAATAAGCTTCTCTCGTCTTGCATGCTAATGCTAGTTTCAGAATAGGCTTCTCTCATCTTGCATGCTACTATCAGCATGTATGCAGTAACTGAGGAAGGTTGATACTATAATATAATACATGGCTTAAGGTTAAAAGTTTTCATAAAAAAATAAAATGAAAATAACAAATTTTTCATTAAAATTATTAGATACAACGCAATAGATACAAATAGAAAGAAGATTAATACAAAACCTATTATAAAAAACTATGAAATTGTACATGTAGAACATATATGATACTCATGTTTTATGTATCATTTTTATTGTTAATATAGGTGGAATTGTTATATGGGGATAGACCTTTTTAAATTTACATGTCTAAACGGGGATAGACCTTTCCGAATTTACATGTCTAAACTCTTCTTGCCTATAGAGAAGACATCTAAACAGTGAAAACATAGAAATAAACCATTTTTCTCAAATTCCTAACTACTAGGTTGGAAAAATACCCAGCTGTTATGTAAGTACCCAGGGCAATAAATACAAAGGGAACACCTTCATGAATTTATAGTATTTAAGTGGCAATAGTTTTTTTTAAGTGGGAAAAACATATTATACTTCTATTTATTTACGAATCAAAGTATAAATGTAACAAAAATAAAATAAAATACTAATTAGATTAGTTAATTGTTATATGAAAGGTTGTAACCCTTCATTTTACATGCTCAAAGCCTATAAAGGCGAGCCTCCTTTGTAATTATCACCATCATCTAATATATTATTCCTATTTTACTATTAAACATGATAGTCGGATTCGATTATTGAGAGATCAACCGAACTCGATTGTTTCAGAGTGAATTGCTCCTTTGACCTGAGCTTAGATTCGGTTCATCCTCCATCACCCATCCCCACGCTACTGTTTCCACTGCCCTGCACTCCACTCCACTCCCTCCTCTACTCAACGCTTCCCTCCACACCACCTGCACGCTTCCCCAACTGCACCGTCCTACCTCCCGCGTCTCCCACATTCTACCACACTCCCTCCTCACTGTCTACCTTCCAACACCTTCTTCATCCACACATCGTTTCTCTCCCCCTTCCCACAAAACCTTACTACCCACGCATCCTCTATCTGTCCTACTTCTGCACGTGCCCATCCCTTACTACCCATGCATGCTCCATCCGGCCTACTTCTGCATGCGCCCATCCAACAGAGTCCGCTCCGCTTCTACCTCCGCATACAAGGTTCAAGACCATGGTGGAACTGAAAGAGAAAATTGAAAAAATGGAGAAGGACATCAAGTCTCTTTTCGCTAACCAAAAAAACTTGAAGGAAGAAATGCAAAATAACAATACAGTAATTAAAGACGAGCTTGTTCTGGTACTAGAAAGAAGGTTGGATGAAAAATTTGACATCCTAAACGAAAAACAAAAAGACCTCAATGGAAAAATGAGTACCGTGACTCAAAACATAAACACCTTAACACAGAACGTGAGCACCATGATGCAGAACCATAATACATTAATCGAGATGTTACAAAGGCTCATACCCAGTCCAGACCAAGTCAGTAGTGTAGACATGTTATATGCCTCATTTTATGTTTCCACCCAGGAAACACTCGCAAAGAATCAAGAAGAATTGCAAAAAGAAATAAAGATTAACAATGCGACGCTTAAACAAGAGATAGAAACAAAAATATTCCCAGATATGGCATACCTGGCATACACCAGTGTACATATACCTAGTATATACACTAGTGTATATACTAATCATATACATTGGTGTATATGCCTAATATATATACACTAGTGTATATCCTATACACTAGTATATATACTAGAGTATATACCTAACTTGTATATACACCAGTGTATATGTATATATACACTAATGTTTATACTAGTTATATTGTGTATATAATGGCATATGTATATTCTTTAATAGATATATACACTAGTGTATATACAAATATTTGGTACACTACATATTAGACTTGGCATGTATATTCACTAGGCTTGGCATATGTGAATTTTGATATTCTAACTAAATTAGAAGTCGAGATGTGGTGCTTTCATGACTGTGACATTGCTCCTAATGGGAAAACAATCATGGTAAGTCTAGCAAATATTGCTTCCATAGATTAGTACATATTATTGAAGTAGAACTAGGTAATCTTATTTGATGAATATTATGTGCCTTTCTAGACAAAGAAGGGCCCTCTCGTTCTCATCCATTTTGTTCAAGCATTTACAAAAATATATGCCAGTGTATATACTAGGCATATACATTAGTATATATTCTAAACTAGTGTGCATGTTATATATACTAGTGCATATACTAGTTAGATACACTAGTTTCACCGAGAGAAGCGAGGTGCTCTCTAGCCCAGTATGGGAGAGATGTTGTCACGTTTGTACGTGACGCTCTAATAAAATAATAATAAATTTTATACCCAACATGTTGGCCTACACAAAATTAAAATGAATAATAAAAAATAAAATTTTTAATTATCCCTCGAAAACAATGTCCGCCACACAAACAACCCAATATGGGGATATGTTGTAATGTTCATACCTAACAAAATAATAATAAATTAATTAATTAATTATCGGCAAAAAAATGTTGAAACCATGTGCAAGGCCTATTAAACAACCCATGGTTTTATTGTACATGGTTTAGTAGGGCCTTGCAAATGGTTTCAAAACCATGTGCAAGGCATTCTAAACAACCCATGGTTTTATTGTACATGGTTTAAGAGGGTTTTGCAAATGATTTTAAAACCACGTGCAAAGCCTCCTAAACAACCCATGGTTTTATTGTATATGGTTTAGGAGGGCCTTACACATGGTTTTAAAACCATGTATGAGGTAGATGTTTTGAATACTAATATACTTTAATTTATTCAATATGTGAGAACCATATTAACATGATCCTAGATCTCACTTGAAGTTATATTTAGGATAGTATTAAAATGTGTAATGTCCCGGTTTTGACCTCGTTACATTAGATGTATATGATGTGTATATTGTAAATGATCATGGTGTGGAGTTAAAGGCCAAGGCCCCACCATTGATCGGTTATGTTATGTTTTGGATTTAAATTGTCACCGATTGAATATCGGGGCATGCGACACATATTAAGTTTCAACATCATGTAAATATGCATCATAATTAATTAATGGACACAACCAGCTACGGTCGGGGCAACTAAATCGAAGGGGCATGATTTTCTCAAGGATAAGGTGTGGGGAAAATTGTTAAACCTTGGGCCATTTAGGGAAATACCCATGTGTTCTTTTACTTTTGTCTCACCCAACCACTGCAATTAATAATTACTGTTGGTAGTTGATGCAGTTATTGTTTGGGAGTGGGTGTAGCAGGACTGTGAGTCCTTGCCCACACGCACACTCCACCCTCTTTTTCCTTCACGAATTGCAATTCCACTCTCCCCACGATTTTGGTCTGATTCTCCTCATGCACAAGCTCTGGGCGGTTTTGGTCTCACGCAGATTTTTCCTTCCTCTCTCCACGATTTGCTGAGCACCCACACACTGAATTTTTGCGTCCTCCTTGTTTTCTGTTCACCCACGGACAAAAACAGAGCTATTTTCCCTCACGTCGGATCTCCATTGTTGTTCATTCCTCACAGGGTTGGATTGTTCCTCACACACAAGAATTTTCCTGGCTTTCCCGCTGCTGCAGCGAGCTGAGAGCCGTGCTCTTTCATCCTCGACTGGCTGTGAAGGGCCATTCACGTTTTTGGCTGTCTCACAGACTTTTGGTCTCACGCACAGACTATTTGGGTCGTTTTTCCCTGCTGTGAGTTGTGCTCATTGATAGATTCAGGGCTGTAGTCTTACCCCTATTGTGAATGTAATTGCTGTTACGTTTGGGGGCTGTTGTAAATTCACCTGAGAGTCATTTTGGCCACGATAGGGCCAATAATGACTCAGAATTCGTTTTCCTGTTAGGCTGTGACAGCTGACTTCATTGCTTGTGTGCAATGGTTGGTCTTCGGACTGTGAGAGGAGCAGGGATGTTGGCTTAGTTTGCTTGATAAACCTGGTGGCCGGAACCACACAGACAGAGCTAGAGGGCTGGCCTTCTTCTCCATCACCCCTGAATAGCACTGGAAGGGAATGCAGGGCCTGAGGGACTGTGCAGCAGAGAAGGGACTGATTCCTTGTGTTGGGTGTGTTTGGGTGTCTTAGCGGTCAGGCTAGTTCTGGTGTAGGTGTCCTTTGCTCTATAATGAGCTCACCAGCTTAGTAATTTGCCTTTCCAGCTCCTTAATGGCCTGATAAACCCAACTCTGTTGGCTTGGCTGTGTGTTTGGTATATCCCTGGCTATGTGTAAGCCTACCAGTTCCCTTATTCCTTGGAGAATCATGCCCAACTCGGGGGTGGCAGCGTTGCTGAGAGATTAAGGAGCACGTTGGCCTATGGTTGGGTGGAACGTTGCAGCGACGTAGCTGGTTGCGGATCGAATTCTTCATAAGATAAGTGATCTAGTGCATTTTACCTCTGCAATTCTATATTTACTGTTAATTAAAAATGAAATGAACATGTTGAAAGAATGCTTGTTTGAATGCATGATGTTTCCGCTGTGTCTGATAGATAATTGCATCCGTGCATGAAAAATTCTCATATGGCATATTTAAGTTCAATGCACATGTTTAAGCATTCTGTCTTCATCAATTTTTAAGCCTGTACATGTTCATGGGGCGGTTAGCCCGGTCTGATAAAGCTTGTAGTCGCGTCCTCTACGCCGGTCTGAGGCCTAGGGACGTGCCAAAATGTATATAATCTTTAGGTTTGAAACAATTTTATGTTTTCATTTAGGATAGTATTGCAAGGTTTTAAATAAATGTTTTTAAGTTATGAGACTATGAAATATAACTATTAAAATATGGTTTTTTAATAGTTAATCATTTATAATAATAAAAAATATTTAAAGAAATGCATATCAATAAGTTCTTTTTCAATTATATTTTAAATATGGTTTTAAAATATAATTGAAAATATAGTCATTTTATGAAATAGTATAATATTATAATGTTTTAATAGATATAATGTTTGAATGGTTTGAATAGTAAAAATGTTTTTAAAAAATAAGGTTTTTAAAATATAATTGAAAATATAATCTATTTATGGAATAATATAATATTATAATGTTTTAATAATAATAATGTTTTAATAATTTAAATAATAAAAAAGTTTTTAAATCACATTTTTTTCAAATATGTTTTAAATAATTTTTTTTAATTATAATTGCAAATATAGTTAAATTGAAAAATATTGAATTTCAGTAAGAGAATTTCATTAGCATTTCATTAACTTGCACAATGAGTTTTTCTTTGCATAGGTTTCAGTGTATGGTGTATTAATATTAATGCATAAATTAGTAGATACATTGATTGGTTCTAATGGTGTATTAATACCTGGAGAGGTTTTCACCTAGAGAGTTTGATCCCTCTCAGTGCTTGATAGAGCCTAGGATTTGGATCTATGCTGGTGTATATATTAGTACACTAGGAATATACACTAGTGTATATATTTTAGTGTATATACAAGAGATGTATTCAAGAGTGATTTAAGGACCTCCTTATCCCCCTTATCCTCCATATCTCTGAATCTTAGTTTTTCCCTAATCTTCTCGTACTCAGAATTAACTTCTTCATCTTCTCTTGCATTGTTAATGTATTCAGTATCAGTTTCTAATGGGGGAATACTATCATAAGAAAACATGAATAGGAAATTCTAACAGGTGATAATATCATTCTCTGATACCACTATAATGACCCAATATGAAATTTCCAAACAAAGGCACAATTTGGGGCAAATTCGATTTAACTAGTCTTTACTCTAGGAGTTCCAAATGGCACAAAAGGGCCCCAAATTTGGTAGGGAATGATATGGTGAGTATAAATAGCTCTCAAAAAACTCCCTGGTCACTTTAGAGCTGGTTTTAGATCTCTGCAACTTCATTTGTGGTTACTAGAAAACATGGCAAAATTACTAGTAAATTGTGGTGAAATTCCCCCTAGGGTGTAAGGAAAAAGGGCTTCCCAACTAATATAATACCCTCCCAAATTGATAAAAAGAGTATGGGGACTGATATTAGACCTCATTTTCTGTCATTATATGTGGCTATAAATTCTGAAAACTAGTTATAGAGCTCCACATTCGAATGTTAATTTTTAGTGATATTGCTTAAGGGAAATGACATTGATAGCTTTACTTCAACTCATAAAATGTACATGAAATGGTTCAGAGTAGAGCATGAAGAATGTATACCATATAAAACATAAAAATATCCTACTCAAAATCATTTAACATCAGATAAAATCCTCAATACAAATCATATACACAACTCTTTCGAAATGGAAACCAATATATGGAAACTAGTCAAACCATAGCTTGGAAATATGGGAATTTGGTATATCTATTTATGATAATTCGACTTACATAGAGTATGGGGAACATATTTCAGATTCAAACATAATTCACCCATGCTTGGGAATCAAGTGATCTCAACAAAGTGTAATCACCATTCACACCAGTGCGCCATTATATGAAAACATGGGAATAATGAGATGGGGGATGAAAAAATGGGGAAAGAGATGAATCACGAATTGTATCAGCCTTCCATCTGCAATAACAACAATAAATTAAGCTCTAAATGAGAGTTAAGGGTGGCTTCTACAACATCCAATTTGGATGAGAATCCAACTCCCTCGAAATTGGCTCACTAGCAGGGAGAGTGAGCACTCACCGTGCAATGGACAAGCTAGTGCTTTCCAAAATTCTGAACACAAATTCTCAAAATGATAAAAAGCTATTCTCCTTCCTCATGAAATATTTTTATAATCCTCATAAGGTCCTCTGAGTTTGAATTCCCCTCCATATGCTTCCTCCAACTCATCCTAGTTGTTTAGTAACCCCTATGGCACTTTCCCTCTTCCTTATGCCTCAATCCTCTTCCAAATTTGAATGGATGCCTCTAACATCCAAATGCACCCACTTGGTGGCTATTTTTAGCCCTGAAATGTCATATTTTCATAGGTATGAAATCATATCTACGATCAGGTCTAATTTTGTCATAGAATCTTCCATCATTGTTGTCATAGAGTGCACAAAATCTCTCTCCAAGTGGCACACATTTTCTTCCTAGTCTCTTCCTCTTCCATGGGGAGTTATTCCTCTTCACCAATTCGAATCCTTTGGCCCGTGATATGTTACTTGACACCTATTCATCTCCCAAGAACATTCCATTCCTCATAATTTCGAATTTGGGGGTAGATCATGACAAGTGTAGGGAGGAATGTATCGACCCAAGGTCTCCATGAATCTCCAAGTGTCTCCATGAAGCAATGCCACTTTATTTTCTCCATATTTATTATTTATATGACCCAATTTAATGTGTAGATGGTAAACTAAGGTGCTCTTGGGTCTCGTAGCTCCCTTAGTGCAAAATTTAATGCCTCCACCTTAACCTAGGGAACTAGTAGGTTGGTGAAACATTGTTAACTAGTAGTCTTATTGGGATGGGGACATGACATAAATTTCTCAATGTAAGAAAATATAGTCTCCAATGTTATTTTTTATTGCATGAAGAGTAGGCTTAATATATGGTGGGTGAGAGATCCTCATGCTTTGTTGAACTATTCAAACATAAAAGTAGTCAATCAAATTGTTGATATCGACAATATTAAATATTAAATTCTTAAATTAAATAAAAGACCTAGACTAAGATTGTATGAAATAAAGTTGGCATACCAACATTATAAGTTTAAAGCACAAAATAAATATTATTGGGTCAATGCTAATAACCTTTATAGCCAGTTTAATGGTTGGAGTATTCCAAAATATATGAGGAAGAGCAAATCTTCAAAAATTGTAATACAATAGAGATTAAGAGTAAACATCATAATGGTTTACCCTCAATCTTTAATAAGACAAGATTAACATTACCAAGTTTCATAACATCATTATTAGTCACCTCATCTTTTACCAAAAAAAATTATAATGATATTGTTTAGTTCATTTTCACGATAACAAAGTATATTATTTTAGGTAGTTAAGTACTATGATTCACAAGCAAGAAGTTATGATAAAAAGTTATGGGTCAAGTCCTTAAATTGATTTTTCATAAAAAAATATCTGTACTCTAAACTTTATTGGTATTTAATAAAGATAATAAATATCACCATTATCAACATAATATATATAAATTTTTATATACCATCTTAAAAACCTAAATAAAAAGAAGTGTACATTATATTACATTGTTTTGAAATCAAAAGGTACATAGTAAGCACTTAATATTTTGATTTCAAAATGAGAGGTTTTACATTTAAAAAAATTAAATTAAATATAATAAAATACAAATTAAAACTAAAAAAAAATTGACCAAATTTTTATTTATTGTGGTTTTATGATTAATTTTTTACCAATAGGAACAATGAAATAATTTATTGATAAATTTAAACTGAAAATTAGCCTTTATATTGTAACTCCTAATTAACTCTAAAATTTTAATTGTTGAACATGTATATCAAACATAGCATAAATGTAAAAAAATAGATAATGCAATGCATACTTATATAAATCAAGCATACTTGTGAATCAAAAAATTACATGCATCCTCAAATTAGATCATTATTTATGATCTGATGAATTACATTTGTTATTAGTGCATGGGGTTTTAAGAATGTTAGTGTCCATCAACATTTATTAACATATAGGTATGTATACAATAACAAACCATCTTTACTCATTTAAAACATCTAGGTGAAAGAAGATTTGACTATAATGACATGGCCACACATATAACTCATTTTAACTTTAAAAATTAGTCGAGTCAATTCAAATGAAATGTTTACCTTTATATATCCTTGCATGGGATCTATTAGAGGTTTCAAATGACTTGCATTTGAATAGTATTGACTTTAATGATCCCTATATTATGCTCCAATAATTTATACTCTAGTTTTATCATATTCCAATTCAATATCAATAACACTCTAATTTGAAGTAGCTGAATGGATAATTTGTTGGAATGGCACCATAATTCCACAAGAGTGTGCCTTTCACTTCTCATCTATCTTCTTCACCAAAAAATGATGGTCATATGCATACATTGAAGGTCACACATGCATTTAGGATAAAACCATTAGATCCATCTTAACTCTGTATCTACCAAGTGTTGAGATCAATCCAATCCCTTGAGGTGAAAACTTTTCCTCAAATTTTTAAGTTACGTTTGCACTTCAAGGTATTTGATCCCTCTTGACACTTGGTAGATCTAGAGTTAAGATGGATATATATTGGGCCATTCCAAACTTTGTAATTCACTGCACAAACCTTTGTTAATCCTTGTTCCAAAATATTGAATTCCTTATAGTTCCATTTTCCTATGGATGATCAGCATTGCTAGTATGATGTTGAACTAAGAACTTATTAATTAAGGTTTTGATAGTTGTGTTCATGAAATGTGGACCTTGGCATGTCAAATTTTGTGGGAAACCAAAGCTTGTGATGATATGTTCAAGGAATACCTAATTTGTTGTGTTTATGTTGTAATCCCATGGAGCTCTTGTTTTTTCCAATCAATTCAAATACTCATTACTTGTAATAATGTATCAAGCATTGGAATGTTGAGTTGGAGGGTTAATTGGGTCAACAAAATCCACAAACCATTTCTTGAATGATTGAAATGCTATAATTAACCAAAATGGTAACTCATCATGCCACTTGGAAGGCCTTTTGATCATTTGGCAAACATCACAAGATTTCATGTAATACTTGACATCTATGCATGGGTAACAATAAATTTATCTATAAAGCTCTCCAATCGATGGCCTTCCCTACATGTTGACCTCCTACACATGGTTACTTCCATGTCACAACCCCTAATGATGCCATCCAAGCCCAACTTGTACAATTGCATCACAATTAGTGCATATTCAACTACTTTTGCTATTAGGTGTTTCTTTTGGGTTACTAATAGCCTTTTGAGGCAACACTTCTTATAAAAAATATGGAAATCTCTTCTAGGCGATTTAGAAATTCTACATATTTGCATAAGATAATTGATCATTTAAGGTACTCCAACTCACTTTATTCTATTTGCAAAAATAATTGGTTCCCACATTAATCTTACCTAGCTTCACAATAACTTTAAAATCAAATTCCTAGAACATAATAAACAACTACAACTCACTCTAAAATTTTAGATAGCTGCTAAAAAGACAGCAAACAAAATTTATGGAACGATTTGTCACTTAAATTTCATTAAAATTGTTAAATTCATTACATACATCACAAGACTTTAAATTTTGAGTTTTGGTTAGACATTCTAACTATAAAAGTTGTTTACAAGTCAAAACATAAAATTGTTTACAAGTCATTGCCAAAAGCTTATAGCAATAACTTAAATCTACCCTCATAATCTTACTTATTCTTTATCAAAATTATTTGATCATACCACAACAACCAAATTTATTTAATCATACTACAACAATTTGGAAAGCATAATAATAATTCATAAATGACTCCACAACAATTCACTAGCATAGCATAATATTATGATAAGTGGCTTTAAATTATATAAAAATTGAAAACAGTATAAGTTTTTATCAATAAATTATATATAAAAATGAATTAATAAAGTCTAATAACAAATCTTAATAAATTTGCAGCCTCAAAATTCAAGTGTTCCCTACCAGAACTATAAAATATTTTTTATCACTGCCTTCTTTTTCGTTCTCTTGTATTTCTCAGAAAAACATAGGAATGAAAACCAAAATATTAATATTTCATATGAATCGTCCAAATTATTAAAATATTAATCTTTTCTAACACTTTTTTTTTCCAAAACATTAATATTTAAATTATTAGGGCAGTACACCAAATCTATGACGCAAATGCACATAGTTCCCACCTCAAAGTAGACTTCCACGCGATTCTCTCGTCCATAGCAAATTTCCCAATTCATACCAGATACACTGAGTGAAATGGATGACATTAGAAACCATCTGGTTCGAATTTAAACTGGATTTCATTGTTGTGTCAAATAAAAAGTGCATTGATAATTATTTGGCGTTTCTGGATATCGATATTGATCGCCGCAGTTTAAGAATTTTAAGGGGAAGAGGCGGCCACAAATTTCTCCTTTGCCAAATCTGTACTTTGGTTCGCTGTTACAGGGGCAGCTCCTACTGCCTTCGGAGGCCATATTGTGGCCGTGGAAGATTTAACCGCCACGGATCGTATTAATATGTGAAGAAACCGCTTTTGGCACAAAGATCCGTCCAAAATATTTCAGGGAAGGCAAGGTGAAGCAATCTAAGAGAAAATTAAAGGGTTGGCATATCCGAATAATTGCTGATATTCCCATGAACTGACAGTGACCTACTATGATGCGAACTGATGAGCTGAAATGGCAAAGCAATATTTTCATTCCCGGCTGTATTTTGGAACAAAGGGCATGGAGTTGTTGTATTGAACAAAGATCCCTAATCCGAGCTGGGCGGGTATAAAAATTCAAAATCCGAATTCTAGAATTTCAAATTTCAAACTGGCATGCCATCAGCACAAAATATAAATAAATACAATACACATACACTGAAATAGAGAAGTCTAGCATTTATGTGTTTCCGGAGGATTAACTGGAAATTAAGAGCGGCTCAAGAGTTAACCTAGCACAATGGCCAATAATTGTTAACTAAGTTTTAGTAGTTAACATAAGTATTAAAATTTTTGACGGTTCATCAAAATTCAATTCGACTTTTCAAATATTTTTTTACTATCAAATACACGTTACACGTTCTGTGGAACGTCAAATTCCAGGCCTGCTCAAATTCCAGGCCTGCTCAATACACGGTGTAGCTCGGTTGGAGATGTTCAATCAAATTTAAAATTTATATAATGTGAAACAGTTTTATTAATCAAACTCTTTTCAAAAACTGACAGTCTTCTTTTATCTTTATGTCAGAAAGCTTTACTTAGACTAATGCTGCAGTTCACCTTGGAACGAAGCCCTCATCATGAAGCCTCAAGCGCGCTTTCCGCATCATGTGCGGAGGCTATCCATCATGTCTCGGCCCCGTCAACCACCTCAACTTTCATTTAATATGGACCAACAACCAGCCAGTATATATTACAAAGAGATCGGATTCTTGTCTGTCCACTCATTGGCTCTACAGGGCAACCATGAGCTTGTATTTTTTTTTCAGATGGAAAGATCCACGGAAACCCAGCAAGAAGGCCTAACCCCGGAGGACTTAAGGCTTGAACCCGTGACCTCCCCCGAACCGAGAGAGTGTACGCACGTCTTACCAATTGAGCTAACCCTTGGGGCTTACCATGAGCTTGTATATATTGCAAGACAAACACACCACAACTAAACCATAGTAAATCAAAGAACATTGTTATTTAAATATAAAAAACTCATATAATGATGCATTGAAAGAGATAAAAATGTGTACATCGGTATCCTGATGTGGTTCTATACTTGTTGGAGGCCTCACTGGCATATCAATTTGTTCCTCACCTTATATATAAAAAACTAGATTTTTTTCATCCTATAATTGAAATATATATTGCAGAACACAATTTAAATGAAAAAATATTATAATTACTTGCAATACAAAATGAGCAAAGTCAAAGCTTGATCAACAACCTTATCTACATTTAATTATTGAGTGTGGTTAGTGTGTGATGGCGACATCTCCACCGATACCAACTAAACACATGAACATCTGAAGATGGAATCTCCACAAACAACTCTCAAATCATAAGCGTCTCTTGCATGTTCATCGTATAGAATTGATGTTTAATTCTTGCTTTAGGGTTATTGTTGTTTACATGGATGCAACATGGCATCTTACCATTTGTTGGACTATACATGTGTCTTCATTTTGAGTGGTCATGCTATCTATCATTTTGGCCATGGAGGGCCTCAGTATTCTTAAGCTTTCTAGATAAAATTCTTTCTTTGATGGAAAGGTGAAGGTCTCACCCCCATTTCATTTAATTTGCATAGATTGATGGCTCCACATTATATGGTGGCTCCAAGTCTATGCTCTACCACACTTTTGCATGGAATTATTAATATAGAGGATGGAAGTAACACTCCAACCCAAGACTTGCCTTGGATCCATATACCTTTTGCTCTGCATGCATTGTACATGCGTTGTACTTGCCTAGCCTTTAGGGATGTGGAGGTAGCCTTCCCTTCGACTCGTCAAATTGTCCACATGGCACAAAATTCCACACCTTTTCCTTATCCATTTTCATGGTTATTTATTTGTTGTGGAGTGTAGAGGTGGCACCTCTACTTAGACTCCTCCAATTCATGGTTACATGGCACAAAGTTCCACACCTAAATTTCCTTATCCATTTCCTTTAGGGATGTGGAGGTAGCCTTCCCTCTTAATCCTCAACTTGTCCACATGGCACAAAATTCCACACCTTTTCCAAGGAGAAATTTTCATGGTTATTTCTTTGTTGTGGAGTGTAAAGGTAACACTTCTACTTATACTCCTCCAATTCATGATTGCATGGCACAAAGTTCCACACCTTTGCCTCAGCCATTTTCATGGTTCTTTCTTTGATGTAGAGTGTAGGCCCTAATACTTTTTATTTATTTGATGTAGAGTGTATAGTTGATACTTCTTCTTTCTTTGATGTAGAGTGTAGAGATAATAATTATGCTTAGGATCCTTTCATAATTAATATGGATCAAAGTTCTGCATTGCTTGATTTTGTTATTTTCATGATTATTACTTTGTTGTAGAGTGCAAAGACATCACCTCTGTTCCAACTCATGTGTTCCAACTTCTCCAGTCCTTAGCATTGCTTGTCTTAGCAATTTTTGAGGGCATTTACTAACTTTTGCAAGGTTAAGACTCTACTACTAATAGTTTGGTGAAGACTTTATAGTCCTTAACCCTACCAAAATAATGACTTTTAGGTATTGACCTCAATCTAGTTGGACCCAATATCTCAACCCATTCACTTCGAAGAACTCTATACCCATAGAGTTTTGAAGGAAGAATACCATTTTCAAATAAAAGAGATCTATCAAGAATGATACAAGTGACTTAGTGATGTAGACACGACCTAGGTGGTCAGCCGCATATCAGTGTACACAACGAAAGCGTAATAGACACACACAACAAACACGTTTGCTAATAAGAATGATGGCTTTCAATTAAATAAAGAACATCTCTATTCAATAGGAATTACAATATGTATATCTTAGGTTTGAGTAGTAGGAATGCACATCGACCAAACAATACAACGACGAGAGCGAATACTACGTCCTCAACGCTCAACATATATAGTGTTCGACCCATAGGCCCTGCTCCAAAATGCACTTCCTTCGTCGGTGGTTTAAGCTTCTCTACAAGCTTTCTCTGCCTACAACAACAACAACAACCTTTTTCCCACAACCTTAGTAGCCTCAACAAAAACCACCTTAACAACCTTCTCACGCCAAATTTCCATTGGTATTTATAGCTGCACCTCAATGTGCAATACTTAACTCTCCTTCTAGAAGCTCACATACTCCTAGGAACTGCCATAAATGCATTAAATACATCCCTTGGTTCCTTGCAGCATATTTCACCACCTGGTTGTTCTGCAACAACAGTCATAACCATTTGGCAACTACCTAAACTACTATGTCCTCAGACCCTGGATCGTGTTGCAACTAATAACTATGTGACCAGTGACCTAACGGACTCACTCTCCCAAGAGTTGGCTAGGTGTAGCCACCCTCTATAAGCAAACTACTAATGTGATCGTGATATATGACAACAACAATAATACTCATAAAAAAAACCAAGAAAAATGCAAATAACTCAACTTGTTGTCACCAAAGTTAATCAAATGAGTTATATACTATGATTAATAAACAATGATTCAAATGGGTGTTCAAATATATGGGTAATAAACTTTGATTCAAATATAATGGGTAATAAACTATGACTCAAATGGGTGTTCAAATATACATATAACTATATATGTGCATGAGGTTTGAAAGAGTCCCATACCCACTCTTGATACCTTAGGGTGGAGATTAGGCTTGGAGGCATTTAACAAGCATAAGTGTGACAAGACTAAAATGGTAAACCATGTGATGGTGACACAAACCATAACATTAGCCTTGATCTAGGAGTGTTGCAGACTCATCTTGTGATATATATATTTTTTAATTACTGAAATTTTTAGTATGTTACATGGGATTATTTGAGACATTGTTTTGTTGTTTTCATACCAAGACTTTTGCATTCTGCTTTGCTAAAATAGGATATGTGCTTTGCTTCTTCGTCAAAACATATACATAAAATGCATCCCTTATGCTTATAATTGAATTAATTCAATTGAATGACTAAGATACAAACCTTAAATCATACATGATTAGGGATTGAAAATGAAGCCCAACAAGTGATGAAGCACACATGCTCATTTATCTAAAATCAAACACTACAACATGCACTATCTATTTTCCATGAAAATTCAAAGAAAATACCAAATTCATCAAATCAAAGTTAAATGCTTACCAAAGCAACACATTAGTGGTATCCATCATCCTAACCATTTCCAAAGGAAGAATCACAATAAGCAACCTTAATCTTATAAACATTAAAATGATAAAAGTGTCTTATAAACTTTCACTTGTATTTGTTTAGCCATATCAATTATATGTTAACTATTTCTTTTATGATGAAGGGAGACTAATGCCAAAATATCAAATCATCTTCCCTTACACATAAACAAAATTTCTACACCAACAAAGTTTGAATGACGATACTCGATCCTAAGCACTTAACCACAACCATATGAAAATATGCATTTAGCATTATCTTTGATAAGTATCACTACCCCATAGTTCCTACGAGATAGAACAACGAGATAAAGACAATGAGGTGAATCCATGACATAGCTTTCCTTTTACCACATTTTTCTCAAAACTTTTATGCCAAATAATACATTAAGCTATTCAGAAAAGCCAACTTAATCCTCTTTCCCAAAGATTCCAAATGAGGTAACGTTAAAAAAGCAGTCAATTCCAACTATTATAAATATACAACCCATTCTACATCTAACCAAATACCCACTTTATTGTCCCTATGTTCTTTACACCCATCTTTAATTCCAACTATTATAAGTATACAACTCATACTACATCTAACCAACTACCCACTTTATCTTCCCTATGTTCTTTACACCCATATTTGACAACATAATATTTCTATAATGTTTAGTTATAAAATAATATTTTTATAATAATCTAAATGAAGTGAATTACACCCATCTTTGAAAACATAATATTTCTATAATGATTTAGATGAAGTGAATATTATGATATAATATTTATATAATGATCTAAATGAAATGAATCGTGTAATGAGATGGAGTTAGTATGATAAAGTGAACCTTGTAATTTGATGGAGTGAATCTTGTGATTAGATGGAGTGAATACCAAACGAAAAGATCATTTGCATCCACGGTCAAAAGAAATCATAACTGAGTAGTGGGTATTTATTTGTTTAATATTATTAATGGTAACAACAAAATATTCAATTTTAAAATTTAATTTCAAAATTCAAAAGTATTTTTACTTAGCAGTATTTTCATAAATTTAGTAGACAAAGAAATGCTTCATCCTACCAAAAAAATAACAAGCCTAGGCTCATATTTCTACTTGGGTTTTCCTTTACGATAAGTATGCTACCTTCTTCCCTCCATTGGAAGGTGCTTAGCAGACGTGTGCGCAACATGTTTGTGGAAAATTGCGGACTTATTTAAAAGATTTTTTGTTTCAAACTTGTCATCACTAAGACTCCGAGATATACTAGCAACTTGTGACTCACTGAGGTAGAGAGGTTTTCAAGCTCATTGAGGTGAGCAGCCTAGACATCCTCAAGCTTATGGAGGTGAGCTTCTTTCTTATAGATTGCTTACCTTTCAACCTTGTCACAAGGAAGAATGAGCAACCTTACCCCACATGTTTTTGAACTTATGATCTCCATAGAAATAACATATATTGTTTTTTTTAACCATGAGAACAACAACCTCCCAAGAGTATATCCAACAGCCTGTAAGCTAGATATACCAATAAATTGTGACTTAGCAGGGGCCGAGACGTGCCTACCCTTCAAGCCTCGCCACAGCAGACCAAATGAGCAACCCTACCCCCCACCGGTTTTGAACTTGTGACCTCCAGAGAAATAACATATTGTTAACCACTAAGCCTATTCACTTGCTAAGGTTAACTTCATGCTACTATGAAAAGGTGCTAAGGCTAACTTCACCCTCTTGTGAGAATGCTAGCTCCCAGCAAAGAGTTGCAAGGTTCAAACTCAGTTCTCTACATAGAATGAGATCATTGAATACCAATCTTGTTTTACAAAATTGAATAAAAATAAATTTTATTATTATTATTTACAAGTTATAGTAAAATTATAAGCATGACATAGATTTTTTTAATTCTTTTTATTTGGTTTTTATTTTTTTATTTTATGATTCATCATAAACTACTTTTTACTTTGAGTAATTAACATATCTCCCTGACACTAGTGGCAATGAGTAGGTACTTAACTATTTTTATATGGAAAATTAGTACACTTATAATTTTTGTCAAAATAATAAAAATATTTTTCAAATAGAAATTTTATTGACACATACTTTTAAAATATTTTTCAAATAAAAATTTTATTGACACATATTTTTAATGGGTATCTTACTTTTAATTTGTATACTAGTACATTGATAATGTTTTTCCCTATAAAATGTGTCAAATATATATCTCTTATATTAAGTTACATTAATATTATTAATATAATTTTTTTACACTTAAATATATTTCCAAAATATTAATAATATTACAGTACAAAATAATACAGAGTGAATAAATATATGTTATACTATATTCTAATATAATATTAAATATTATTTATATTAGTAAATATTAAATATTATTATATAATATATTTTAAATTAATAATATAATTGAGCATATTAAACCTATTAACTTATGTTTAAAGATGTTTAACTATAGTAAATGATATATATATATTTTGTATGTATTTATTTTGTATTTATGAGTATGGGTATATAATATTGATATGAATAATTATTATCATATGATACTTTATTTTTATATATTATTAGTTTTTTTTTATGATTTATGATAAGAATATTACTTTGATTGACAATTTGTATTACCATAGATCTATATTAAACTTGGATTTATCAAGCATCAAGAGGGATCCAATTTTTTAAGTTGTATTTTTTTTTAATTTTGAACTCAAGAAATTTGATCCCCTTTAGCTTGAGATATCTAGAGATATCTAGGTTGAAGTTTTAATTTTTTATTTATGAATTTTTTTAATTACTTTTTCTCCCTCACACTGAGCTATAAAGCACATTGCTCCTCCCAGTTCAAAAACATAAAAATAATAAATAGTATAGTATGCTTATAACAAAGTAATGTTATACAAGTAAGAATATTTATTTAAAATATAAAAAGTAGTAATTGTTGTTGTTATTATTATTATTGTTATAGTTTATGATTATAACATTTGAAGTTATTATTATTATTAAAAAACACATTAATATATTAAATTATAAAAATATTATGAATGTACTATAATCTAATGCACCATAATGAAAATTGTGTGGAAGCTTGTGACATTGCCACACTCTTATATGGTTATGTCACAATGTGACATACGTCTTTTCTAACTTTATGTTAACCTTATTTGTTCCATTGCACATTAAGGGTTAACATCTTGAACATGGGTTTTATTGCATCGAGAGAATCGTGGTGCTATACAACTCAGTACTGGGGATATGTTGTCACATAACGTGAAACTATAACATTACATAAAATTACAAAAATAAAATGTAATTAAAAAATTCATGTCAGCTCATAAAATTAACTAGCATGGATCCATCTTAAACCTGAATCTAGAAAGCGCCAAGAGGGATCCAATTTATTTAGGTGTAAGTTATTTTTATCTTAAATTTTTAAATGTTCATAAAAAATTACAACTCAAACATTTTAATCCGTTTAGTGTTTGGTAAATCCGGGTTTAACATGGATCTTTTAATTACTTTTTATTTAGTTTTATTATTAGGTTTTTATTATTTGATAAATTAGGTGACATGTTTTTCTGTATATTCTTTTTCGTTTACACTATATAAATATATGAATCCAAAATATAATTTTTTTTTATGTCGGTTAACATAGTGTTTTTTTATGTCGATTAGCATAACGTGACTAATGTGACAGGATCTCCCCCATACTGGGCTGAGAGCACCTTGCTTCTCTCGGTGCAAAATTTAGACCCAAATAAGTAATTAAAAAATCCATGTTAAACTCGGATTTACCAAGCACTAGTAGGATCCAAAATCTTAAGGTGTAAATTCTTTTAAACGTGTAAAAAGTTAAAACATAAAAAAATTTACACTTCAAGAAATTGGATCCCTCTCTGTGCTTGGTAGATATGGGTTTAAGATGGATCTATGCTGGTGGTATTACATTGTTTCATATTACAACATTTTGCAATGGTATTGTGACACTCCTAAATGGTTATTTGACAATGATGCATTTATTATGATTATTTTCTTCAATGGTGATAACGTATAATTAAAAAACAATTTCTTTCTTAATTTTTTGGCAATGCTCAAAATTTTGGCTTATGTTAACTTCATACATTATTCGATGGTTATGTGTGATTGTTTCTAAGTTCCCCAATATATTTGTAGTGTTATGTCATACTATCACCTTTTGCAAGGGTTTTGTTGCACTATAACAACATATTGACGAATGTAACCACAATGGATCACGATCATTAAGGAATGTAGTGAGTGAACATGTATAAAGAATTTACCAAGTCAAAATAGAACAACATAAGCAAGTCCTTGAGGAACATTGTAAATATGAATGTCATGATGTGAACATCTGAATGCAAGAATGTCACAATCCAACAAAACTATTAATGAATGTTGCAATGAGAAAAAAAGGTAGCAAAACATTGCAGTTCCATTAACAAATTAAATCAAAATTCATCATAACCATGAAAAAAGAAGCTCATACAGAAATATGTCAACCTCTTATGCCACTTAATTGTTCTTCCACTTTGTGACGCTCATTAAGGAGTATGTCACATTGCAGTGTTCCTCAACACTTTGGTGTACTTTCAGGAATATGTGATGTTCTAATATTTCTTAATGGTATCAACACATTGTGATATTTCTTAACTTTTATGTGTCAATGTGACAATCATCATAGTATGTCAAATTAAGGTTATGACCCATTTTGACTTTCATCTGGAAATATGTCAACCTATTATGTTATTTTTAATTGTTCTGTCACACTGTGACATTCATCAAGAAGTATGTCACCTTGTGGTGTTCTTCAACATTATAATATTTCTCAACGAAATCAACACATTGTGATATTTCGTGGATATTTCTCAATTATTATTTGACATTGTGACAACCATCATGGCAATTATTATTTGACATTGTGACAACTATCATGGCTAACAATGCCATCTTGTCATCTCAGAAAATGAGTCAAAATTTAAGTGTGATTCAAAAGAAATACAAACAAGGCAATCCCCTTGGCCATTGAAACTGTTGGATAGTTGAATCTCAGTGGTCGGAAAATACTTCTTGCATAAATTAATAAAACTCCGTGAAGAATTGCTGGATAGTTGAATCTGAGTGGCCGGAAAATACTTCTTGCATAAATTAATAGAAAATCTGAGTGGCCCGAAAATACTTCTTGCATAAATTAATAGAACTCCGTGAAGAATGTTTTCGTTATTGTTGAAAAAATGTATGGAGTTATCAATGGAGATGCGGGGTATCGAACCCCGTACCTCTCGCATGCAAAGCGAGCGCTCTACCGTTTGAGACACATCCACTTCTGTACTACTTAAAGGTGATTTTGGTAATCGATTTCCTTGTTTGAGTCCAGTCTTTTAATATATTGGTGTGCGCAGCGTCAACTTACCTGCAAACCAATAGCTTCATTATATTTTTTTGACGTGATGACTTTATGATTGGAAGTATTTAACTATCCTCTACTTTCATAAATCTTCTTCGGTATATTCTACACAATTAGTGTTGGTTCTAAACTGTCTCGCTGAAGCTAGCTGCTTAAGTAATGTCCTGAAAGGTTACCCAATGTGGAACAACCTTAAAATCTTTAAATTAAGCAAGTGTGACATCCTATTTGTGAACAAAAATAGGCAACGGTATAAAATTTTCACTTTGGGATGTTGTTATGCAATTTTATACCTGCTGAATATTTTTAATTAATAACTTTTAGGTCCAAGCAGTAAAAGAGGCGCGCCTGAGGCTGCAAATCCAGATGGCTCAAAGCATAGAACGGATAATCCAATACAGTGCATAAGTCGATAGCCTTATTTCTTTCTTCGACTCAAATCTACATACAGTGCAATCAATAGGCCCTTAGAACCTTCTCGGCATGCATCATGAAACGCTAAGCCAATTTCTTCAAGATTGTGCTTCTAGACCTCAAAGAGTAACAATCTTAGGTAGTCCTACTTGGAAAATAGTCGGAATCAAGAAAATAAAACTATTACATCAAACATCAAACTCAAAGCATAAAACTAAAGCTCAAATATCATGCCTGTATCATCTTATTTCTAGTAGCTACTTCCATTTGTCTCTTGAAAGTAAATGCAGACACCTTCACTGCTTTTGCTATTCATCATCTCCCCGCTCTCCTCTAAAAACTTTATTTAAATTCTCCTTTATCTAGCAAAGTGGAACAGGTCAACTGTGCAAACTAAAATTCAGAAGAAATGGCCGATCATTCATTTTTGTTAAGAGCAATGGCACAAGAAACCCTAAAGACCTTTTAGAAAACCTCCTTAATCAGAAGACAACTGTAAAACAAAGCAAAGCAAGATAATTACACAAACTAAAAATTCAAAAGAAAAATTGGCATCATTACTATTTTATCTTAGGAATTAAAGATGAAACCTTAAATTCAGGAAAGTAGCGAAAACAATAATTTATTAGAAGAAACTAGATGAAAACCTTCGTCAATTGTATGAAATCCAAATTTGTTCTGCCGGAGAAAGAACACACTGGGCTTATAGCCTATTTAAAGAATCCAATCAAAAGATATAAAATCCATGCACACTAAGTATCCTTTCAGAGGCTTATCAATCTCTTCACTCCAGCTATCCGGATCTTGGTTTCTAGCATTTAATTTGTTCTATTCTGGATTGGCGGCCCGCTCTTTGGATTGTATCCTTTTGAACCTCACTTTGCTCAAAGCGATCCTTGAATCCAGGCTTAACCACTGTTTCTTGTACATTATGGGGTTTCTTGTATCCTTTTAAGTGTTTTCTTAGCAATACCCCCAGTCTTTCTAGCTTTCAACGGCACAATAGAGGGTGAAACGACCACTGGAACAGATAATTGAGGTAATACCGCATCATTAGTTTCATGTCTGCATAAGGCATTTCTTCCTCTTTCAACCAAGTTTATGAAATTCTTGTGGCTGGTCGCAAATGTCTAAATCTGAGCCCGATACAGAAGCTGGGTTGCCATTGTAGCGTTTTCTTGGAGGATAATTCTTGTTACTTGAGTCTCTGGAGCTATCGAGCAATGTTGAACTATCGAGTAATCGAGTAATGGGAGAGGATTCTAAAACACCCCGCTTTTGATGCGAATTTTTGACAGAAACTGAATAATTTTTTTTAGGGGAATAAGGGTGAATGAGCAACCTTACCTTACAGGTTTTGAACTTATGAATTTAAAGACTTGCAAGGTTCAAACTCCTTTTTATATGTAGAATGAGATAATTGAATACCAATCTTGTTATCAAAATTTGACTATAAATTATAAAATTAATTAAAAATAAGTTTTATTATTATTATTTATAAGTTACATTCTAAAAATCTACAAATTTAATTTTTTTTTTTATTTTATAAATTTGATATAGATTTTTTTAATTATTTTTTATTTAGTTTTAATATTTTATTTTATAAATTATTGTGAATTACTTTTTACTTTTGGTAATTAACATCTCTTCCCTTTGTAATGAGTAGGTAAATAATACGAAGAGAGAACATGATCAATCGAAATTTTGTATAATTGATCATTTGCATATGGAAAATTAGTACACTCATTTTTTTTTCACAATAATAAAAATATTAAAATTAAAACGTTTTTGCAATAAAAATCTTATTAGCCCATACTTTTAATGGGTATCTTATTTTTAATTTATGTACTAATAATGTTTTTTCCTATAAAATGTGTCAAATTGTTATCAAATATATTAATATATATATGTTGTTATCATATATATATGTTGTTATTAAATACATTAATATTATCCTCCATGTCATCATCACGTTTTTATAGGTATTTCTTGTTTTTGGGGTAGCAGGGTCTGTTAAAAGTATGTCAAGTGGATACTTGTTGGATGCGGAATTCAATGGTTATGTGAGATTGTTTCTAAGTTCCCCAATATATTTGTAGTCTTATTTCATACTATCACCTTTTGCAAGGGTTTTGTTGTACTGTGACAACCCATTGAGGAACGTAACCACAATGGATGATGACCATTGAGAGATGTAGCAAGTGAACATGTATAACGAATTTACCATGTCAAAATAAGCCAACATAAGAAAGTCCTCGAGGAACATTGTAAATATGAATGTCATAATGTGAACATCATAATGCAGGAATGCCACAATCCAACAAAACTATTGATGAATGTTGCAATATGAAAAAACCCTTGCAAAACATTGTAAGGCCATTAACGAATTCAACCAAAATTCAACATAACCCTGACAGAAGATGCTCATCCATAAATATGTCTATATATTATGCCACTTAATTGTTCTTCCACGTTGCAACGCTCAACAAGGAGTATGTCACATTGCGGTGTTCCTCAACACTTTGGTGTACTTTCAGGAATATGTGGTGTTCTAATATTTCTCAATGGTATCATCACATTGTGATATTTCTTAACTTATATGTGTGAATGTGACAATGATCATGGCTATAATATGTCAAATTAAGGTTATCACCCATTGTGACTTTCATTTGGAAATATGTCAACCTATTATGTTACTTTTAATTGTTTTGTCACATTGAGACATTCATCAAGGACTATGTCACAATGTGGTGTTCCTCAACTTTTTGTCGTACTTTTAGAATATAGGTGTTATAATATTTCTCAATGGTATCAACACATTGTGATATTTCTCAAGTATTATGTGACATTTTGACAACCATCATGGCTATAATGTAATGTCCCCAAATTTTCTTAATAACACCATGGAGAACCCCCTAGCCCTTGAGAACCCCATGGTTCCTAGTGGAGAAATAATTTAATCAATAAGGGGTCATTAGGGTAATATTAATTGCCATAGTAATTTTAATTTTAAGAGTTTGATTAAATTTGTAAGTTGAAATTATAATGTTTGCAATAATATGTATTTTTGTAATAATTGAATATGAGGTGGCCAAGAGGGTGCATAAAGGGATAAGGTTTGATCAAAGGAATATTGCAAAGTAATAAAGAAAGGATAAATCACCTAAAAGCTATAAAGCATGGAAAAAGAAGGAAACACAACAAATCCAGGAAAAAGATACAAAGCATCATGAAAGAAACCATCTAGAAAAGCATGGACAAAGCAGGCAAGTGCAAGAGAAGCATGCCAGAATGAAAAGTAGGAAAGTCCAAGAAAGCAAGGAGGGTGTTGTTCCTAAAAAGGGAGAAAGGCATGTCAGTGTGAAAAGTGGGAAACAATGAGGGTGTAGTTTCTAAAGGAAGAAAAGCATGTCAGTTGGAAAGGAAAGAAAGCAATGATGAGAAAGCAAGCAAGTTTCTATTCAACTCATGAGGGTGCATTGGTTGAGGAAAGTGGGCCACGTGAAGATTGAATTAGACCATGAAGCTCAATTTGTCTCTAAAACAGTGATATCACACCCCTCTCACATCTTTTGACAATTTTTGTTTTGCATTGAGAAGCTTTGAGCTACTCTGACTTGGGAGATGTGCCTCTGCTATTGGGAGGCTGATGGAATTCAAACATTGTCACTGAGTTGTATTACAGGTCCTAAAGTGTTTTCAAACAAGTTCAAAATCTAGGAAGGAGAATCAAATGTCTCCAATTCGAGTTCTCCAATATCTTTCATTCTCTCTTCTCTCTTCTCTGTCATTATGTAAGTTGTTAAGACATGATGTACTAATGAAGCCTTATGCAATCCCATCTGAATTTAATGTCTGATTTTGAACCATTTGTATCAGTCCTAAATTTTTTTCAATAAGAAGTTACATCTATGAAATTATATGCTAGTCCCTCTCTAGAGTTACATAAGAATTACCTAGTTGTTCAATAATATTTCAGTAATTGAATGTCCACATAGTGAATTTGATTGATTTATATTCCTAAATTCATTTACGACCCTAATGAATACCATACATGTCTTAGTTTTCAGATTCAAAATATTTTGAGGTCATTTGAGAAGCCTTGATTCGACACTAGCTCTTTATGCTTGTTTTATTGACTAGTTTTACAATGTTGAAGCTAGAAGCCACTTGTGATCCCAAATTTGATTATAACACTTGTTTCAGGTCCTTAACACCTCAAGGAATAAATCCCAAGCCTTACATCTAGAATTTGATACTCTTAGGTAGTGTTTGGAAAGGCCTAAATCCAAAGTAAATGTGCATCCTTGTAAACTAGTTTTGTTAGTTTGACCTCCAAACCAAGCCCAGTTGTCCCTAAATATATCGATTCTAAACTTTATAAGATCAGGGATATAGTTTTCATATACTAGGTTTCCCAAGATCCCTAGAGTAGACTTCATCCTCTCTGATGTTCGAACCCTCAATGGTCCCAATACATTGTGCATAGGATTCTTGAGATTATGTGTTCCGATCGATGTCTTTCTATGAAATATAATTTGTTGAACCTATAATACACTTGTGCAAACCTGTAATCACCTTTCTATAGATCCATTCACTGATCCTTAGGAATGTGACAAGCACCTAACACTATTTTAAAGAAATCTAGTTAGTCCTAGTTCATTTCTAGCACCTAGTCTTGCATTTTTATACTAATTGGATCTCTATGTTAGAGTTGATATATCTTGAATTTTGGTTCATGGATATTATAGTGGTATCATATATCTTTCCTTGACCCAAACTGTGGAAAGTAATCTCTAAGTGAAGAGATATTTAAACTATGAAGCTCCTACCAATGATTGAAGAGGACTTTGAACAATATGAAAAGGATGTAATCTATGTTGATGGAGGATTACCAAGAGATGAATATGGGTAAATTGGAGACCCATTTTTTAATGAAGATCAATGGAATGAATCAAAAATGGCTATATCGAAATATAATTTAGCAAGGAGGACAGAAGCAATGGTGAATATGTCTCAGTATAATGCAAAATACCTCTCTTTGAGGGAAGAGATTCATAAGGATGTGCCCTTCAAAGTTTACTTCCAATTATAACATGGATTTTGGCCACAAGATGTGGATGATACCACATTCTAGAGCAACAAGAGGTCATGGGAGGAACCATGTTGTTCCACATCAACTAGAAGAAAAGAAGGAGGCGTCAAAAGTGAAGATTCATCAAAGCCATCAACATTTCCAAGCATTATAAGGTTCTTTGGTTTATCTTAAAGAAGAGTCTCCACCAGTGATGATATCAGTACCATTCAAGATGGGGAAACCTTAGGTTGCTTGAAAGAAGAATATTAGGAAAGGGATCCATGTAGATCTGAAGAATTAGTAGTTCAACTTCTGGTTGCTGACAATGTGGATGATGAAAGTATTTTTAGTTTCTTTGTTGGTGATCTCACAATCATTGCAAAGGAAGATGATGTTTTTAATGGTGGTAATTCATATTTTGGATCATATCCAAAATAAGAACTTAGGTCAAATCTGAAATCACAATTTGAAATTCATAGTGAAGTGGAAGATAAGCCCACACCAGTCAAGTGTGAACTAGAGAAATTAGAGAAAGGAATCATGCAAAGGGATGAACATAGTTCATATTTCTATGTTCCCTTGTGTCACAATTATGGATATTATGTCATGGATAAGAAACTAAATCCCACTCTCATCATTGAGGATATCCATGAATGACCTAGTTTGGCAGGTGGGAAAGCATAAACAAGGTTGCATGAAGAGGAGAGCAAGTCACTGCAAGGTGTTTGTAGCAAGGAAGAAGAGGAAGATATTTCATTTTATTCTATTGAAAGTGCATCTATTGATGGATTTTCTACCTTGGGGTTGGATCAAAGAGAAATTATGGAAGATTTCTCAAGTTTAAGTGAGACAACTACTAATGGATGTCAACCTCTCTATGTTGGTGACATAGAGATCCCACTTGAAGAATTTGCTACAAGACCAAATGTCCATGAGAATGAAGACCCTGTAGCAGCTAAAGAAAAGGTCCCAAGATCAAATTCACCTTCACCACATGAACTTCATCAATTTGACCATGTGATGGAAGATGAGGAGGAGGTTCATGTGCAAGAACCTCATTTTCTTGTACAAAAATTGAGAATGGATGAAAAGAATATTCAAGAGACCCTGAAGACTCTCCATGGAACACATGATTTAGTTGCGAAATATGTTGGAGCATGTAGGATAAATATTCCATGGAGGACATGGAGAAAATCCATAAATCAATATTCGACACCAAGAGTAACATTTTGAGTTTTCTTTTTTATAGATATTATTTATTAGAGCTTGTTGGAATGTTTCATGAAGTAATCTTGAAAGATACAGAAGAAATTGACAATATCACAAAATATTTGAATACCACTCATGATTCTTAGGATAGTTTCCAAAAGGCCCTTCAATAATCCTAAATGCATAATGAGCAGGCATTAGAGGAAATTTCAACTCAAAATGGGCCTCCTAAAATGAAAGTAAAATAATAGTTAAAATAATAAAATAATATTTATTAATTTTGGAGGAAGAAAAGAAAAAAACTACTTTTTTGTTTGTATTTTTGACATATATCCCTGTGCTTTTACTCAAATTTTGATCGAGATAGTTCGTTGGATGTGGAATTAAATTCCGCATCCAACGAGCTCTCCCGATCGAAATTTGAGTAAAAACAAAGGGAGATATGTCAAAAATACAAACAAAAAAAGTAGTTTTTTTTATGATACCTATCCCCAAATTTATATCAAAAAAGTGTTTAAGACCTATACGGTATTTCAAATTTAAACCAATTTCATTGTCTAACACATGATGACATGGAATTTGAATAAAAGTTAAAAGGCCCATTTTGAGTTGAAATTTCCTCTAATGTTCACAAGAAGTTGTAAAGGCCACTCTCACCTTTCTCTCTTTCAATCAGACATTCAATGGTTGAGTGCATTCAATTTTCAGAGGAGGAACCTCATGAGATGGTGGATCATGAGGTATGTTTTGAGTTGCAGGTGTTTGAGAAGGTTGAACAAAAAAAAAATGAAGACCAAGCACTTGCATCATTTCACATATATTTGGAATTGCCTTAGGTAATAGTTGTATAGTTTTGGAGGAGGCACAAGAAGGTACATTTGATGAACCAACAAAAGGAGATAATGATCTATCCACACTCTTGGTGGATGAGAATTATAGAATTTTCAATCTGGTTCATGTATATATTTTCATCCTATGCAGTTCCTACTACAACCATAATACATGAGGATGATAACTGGGTGAAGAGATTCTTTCTCTTGGTGCCATGTGAGCAGCAGGAGGCTCTCGCACTCATACATGATTATTTGAGGAGAGATCCATCCCTTTATCAGTAGAAGCATAGGAATCCATTGCCTAATTTGTGTTCCTCCATTCAGAATGGTGTTTGCATGACCAATGGAAGAGAGTTAAGCTATTGGGGTTATGCACCTAGGAAAGCCACAAGCTTTCCATCTGGACCCAACAATTTATTTATTTATTCATCCATGGCATGGATGGATAGGTACTTGTTGGATTTTCACACCTTGGAGGTTGTACATACTGCTTACACCAATGGATATTCAATAGATACATCTTACATCTTCGGTAAGCAACATGGGAATCTATGGGTGTTGGAGGTTTCCTACAATTTTCTTGGGACATGGGACTTACATCTATGTCAATGAAACAACAAGATTGTGAGCTCCAATATTTATGTGCTCCAGCAAATAATAAATCTTTATCTTGGTGGAGAATGCTCACAAGAGTTTGGTCCTACATAGAAAAGTTTCAAAAATCATTGCAGCGACCCTCATAGTTTCAACTTTAAACTTGAACTGTTGATCATCTAGTGTGGTGGTATGATTTTTACATCTGTCTTTTCATTTTTTATGATGATAATTTTTTTTGGTTGTGTAACGTCCCCAACCCTCCGACCAGCGAAGAGGATGCTAGCATGGAGTTAACCATCCGGGCTACCAGCCCCATGAACATGTGCATTCATAAGAATTGCTGAAGTAAAATGCTTGAACTAAAACATGCATATATAGTTATTTATCATACACAGCGGAAGTAAAATACATTCAACAAGCATTCAACATGTTCATCATGATCATTAACAGTAAATAGGATTGCAGAAGTAAAATAGACAAGATTACTTATCTTTATAAAGAAATCGTTTCGCAACCAGCTATGTCACTGCAACGTTCCACCCAACCATAGGCTAGCATGCTCTTAGATCTCTTAGCAATGCTGCCACCCCCGAGCCGGGCATGACCCCACAAGGAATAAGGAACTAACGGGCTTACACATAGCAAAAAGGGTAACACACAGTTCAGCCAAGCCAACACGGTTGGTTTTATCAGGCGAACAACAGATCAGCCAAGCCAACAGAGTTGGGTTTATCAGGCCATCCAGGAGTTGGGAAAGGCTAATGCTAAGCTGGTGAGCTCATTGAAGAGCTGCAGACACCAACACCAGAGCCAGCATGGATTCTAGAACACCCACACACACCCAACACAAGGAAGTCAGCCCCTTCTCTACAACGCAGTCCCTCAGACCCTGATCTTCCCTCCAGTGCTATTCAGGGGTTGTGGAGAAGAAATCCAACTCAATAGCTCTGTCCGTGTGGTTCTCAACCCACTAGGTTTGTCAAGCATCTCAGGCCATCATTCACCAACCCGAAACTAGTCCAAGGACAAATATGATGAACCCATAGCGATCCAACCTTCAATACTATCACTGGGAAACTTACACAGATCGAAAAATGATCCAAAATCACAGCTAACATACACAGTTTAACGCAGATTCACAGGAAGAATCACCCCAATCCCATCAATTCATGGAAAAGCAATTCCAATAGTTTCCACTGCGATTCGAATGGCGAATGAAAACAGTACACAGTCCAATGCGTGGAGGCAAAAATCGATTCTCTGTGTGGATGGAAAAAAAAACGAATTGCAGACCAGCAATTAGCATGAGAGAGAGAGAGAGCGAACCCCCTGCAACGGTTGGTAAAACGTTTTTATTTCTCGTCCTGCATGAGGTAGATGAGCGGCCAAGAACCGAGGGAGTGGGAAGAAACGGTTCCCACGTCATGGAGAGGAGAGCAAGCGTGGCATGGCAACGGTCTTATTGCCAGCCAATCGTTGCCTCAACCAACAAAAGAAAAATAACCAAGGGAGGTGGTGACACATAATTTTCTCTCGTGACCCCACGTCCACATTCACGTCCCCCCCCCTTCATTATCCTTTGGAATCATGCCCCTTCTCAATTTAGTTGCTGCGAGCATAGCTGGTTGAGTTGTTTTAATTAAAAAGCGTGTATACATGATGCCGTAATTAAATATATGCCGCATGTCCCGATATACCATCGGTGACCATTCCTAATCAGAAACACAACATAACCAAATCTTATGGTGGGGCCTTGGCCTTGAGCTCCGCACCAAGATTATTTACAACATAAGTATCTTATTTATTTTAATATAAGCGGGGATTAAAACCAGGGTATTATAGGTTGTTATTGATGTTTGGGAAGATTTAGATAAGACCATGGAACCCTAGAATTCTTCAAAATGACATCTTTCCAAAAGTGGCAAGAACATTTGGATTCTTACAGAGGAGGCAATGGGATCCAGGCATTCTACTCTGTTAAATTAACTAGGTTGAAATTTTTTGTTGAAGAAATGGTTAGTCACTGGGGAATGACTATAATCAGAGTGGTATAACAGAAACATGGTGAACCTTTGGAATTTAGCTTGTAATTGAGGATGCCAATTCTAGACTACCAGCAACTTATTTTGAAGATTGAAGTCACTGGTTGGCTTCATAGATGGTTGGAGTTGGTTATTGCTTGAGGACAAGAAATTTTGGGAGGGGAGGACATTAATGTCCCCAAATTTTCTTAATAACACCATGGAGAACCCCCTATCTCTTGAGAACCCCATGGTTCTTATTGGAGAAATAATTTAATCAATATGGGGTCATTAGGGTATATTAATTGCCATAGTAATTTTAATTTAAGTGTTGGATTAAATTTGTTAGTTGAAATTATAATGTTTGCAATAATATGTATTTTTGTAATAATTGAATATGAGGTGGCCAAGAGGGTGCATAAAGGGATAAGGTTTGACCAAAGTAATCTTGCAAAAGAACAAAGAAATAATAAAACACCTAAAATCTATAAAGAATGGAAAAAGAAGGAAAACAAATAAATCTAGGAAAAAGATAGAAAGTAACACAAAAGAAACCAGCCATAAAAGTGTGCACAAAGTAGGCAATTGCAAAAAAGCATGTCAGAATAAAAAACCAAAAAGTATAAGAAAGAAAGGAGGGCATGGTTTGTCACGTCCCCGACGCTCTAATATACTACAATTTCCATGAACCTGGTGCCCATACACCTGAATGATATGCAAAATAATTTTAAAATTTTCCTTTATTATCACTTTACACAGTCATGGGTCATGTAACATCCCTTAACTTTCATCTTCGGGCTTAGAAACCACTATAACAGTTGTTCCACCCTTGACAGATCCACTCTGTAACCGAAAGGGTCATTTCCGCACTGAACTTGTCCCTTCTGCCTTCCGTCTTCGGAACTCAAATTGGAAGTTACATAACTTTTGATGAAATCTTTCAGCCACTTCTGCCTTCTACCTTCTGCCCTTCTACCTTCCACCTTCGAAACTTGGGAATCGAAAAACTAACGAACGAAGGAATCCTTTATCCATGTTTTCGACTTCCGCATTTCGCCTTTCCGCCCTCTAGTGCGAAACTCAGGAATCAGAAAACCAACAAACGACTAAATCCTTTATCCACATTTCCACCTTTCACATTTCTCCTTTCCATCCTCTAGTGAGGAACGCGGGAATCAAAAAACCAAATTTTTACCTTAACCTTTTTCTTATTTTCTACCTCCCGCATTCCGCCTTCCGTAAGCAGATCGCAGGTGTGGAAAACACACATTTTTCCTTTCCTTTGTCCTATATTCCACCTTCTGCAGGTGGATCTCGGAAATCATAAAACCCAAAATTCTGCTTTGTTTCATATTTTCTCTTCCGCCTCCCGCCTTCCGCCTTCCGCAGGAGGATTCCAGGGTGCAGAAACACTTAAGTGAGATGCCTTCTGAATTTGCAACCAAGCCTTTAGCCTCCATGGTCACAAGTAAAATGCATCGAGACATACAAGGAATATATATATGCAAATGCAGGAACATTTAACAACAGTAAACTCTACTAAAATTATTCGCAAGCATTCATCATATTCATAAACAAATAAATTGCAAAAATAATACAACAGAATACTTATCTTTGAAGATGAAGTTGTCCCGCAACTAGCTATGTTGTTGCAACATTCCACCCAACCATAGGACAATGTTTAATTAATTTCTCAACACCACTGCCACCCACGAGCTGGGAGTGATTTCCACGAGGAACTAGGGAATAACAAACTCACACATAGCCAGAACACATCAACATAGTCAAGCCAACCTGCAGTTGGTTTTCTTAGACTCTCCACAATCAAGCCAACCTGCAGTTGGGTTTCTTAGACTGTCCAACCAAGCCAATACAAAATTGGGTTTATCAAGCAACATGAAATCAAGCCAAAACACTGTTGGGTTTCTCAGGCCACACAACCAAGCCAACAAACAGTTATGTTTCTCGGACTGCAGACAGTAAATCCAACATTCACATTAAGGACCAACTAATTCAACTAACAGGTGGGTTTCTTATGCCTCTCAGCCAAGCCATCTTACTGCTAGGTTTCTCAAGTTGTCCAACCAAGGATCACACATGGTCAAAATGCATAACAAGAAACAGCCAGGCCAACTACTAGTTGGGTTTATCAGGCTGCTAAGGCGGTGGAAAGGTAGAATGACTAAGCTAGTGGCTCATTCAAGAGCTAGGGACACCTCCAAAAGATATATCTAACCTAGCATCCACAATACCCACAAACCCAACACAAGGAAGCATCCCCTTCTTTGCTACACAGTCCCTTGGGCTATGCTTTCCCTTCTAGTGCTCTTCAGGCTGTGCATAGAAGATTCACCATCCACTCTTATATTTTCTTGAGGTTCCTCTCTGCAATAGGTTTATGAAGCCGATTCCTCATCTCTTCCACTCCTAAGTCTTGCATACAGTTCAGACCCAAACTAGGGTGCACATCACAACAAACCACATGGAATCACAACAACACAGGCTTCAGCCTATAACACAAGCAAATAGGTTTTGATACCACTCTATAACACAGGTAAACAACAGGGTTCACTTGCACGCGGGAGACCCGAATAGTGAACAACATCAACAATGCATGAATCCCAACAAGAATGAGGAAAATGCTCTGTATGAATCAACAACAGTCGAAATGAACAACAAAATGAACAACCATGAATCATAATCCCCATCCCCGACCCTCAGGAACACAAAACATTCTTGTGTCTAGAAAAAGGACAGACTGGCACGCATCCACGTGCTTTCTTGTTGTAGAAGCAAGAATGCAGCTTCCCTAGACTGCAGACTTGCATGCTTGCTCAGACATGGGATCATTCTGCCATGCCTTGTTCTACCCAAGGAATTAACTACCTCAACCAACTTCTGGAAGAAATGAATGATTGAGCATAGAGGACAAAAAGGTAGCTGAGGGTTTATGGGTTGCCCCATTGACATCTGGTCTCACCCTATTGACTCGAGACTTTGAATAACTCCCCTCCCTATTCCTTGTGAAATCATGCCCCCATCTCTTTCACGTTGCAGTGCATATCTAGCTGTGGTATTTTATTAAATTTCATATTTACATGGTATTCCATAATATATATTGTGCTTGAATTAGCACCATAACCATCGGCACCAACCTTGATCACCGATACACAACACCAAATCAATGGCAGGGCCTTGGCCTTGAGCTCCTTTCCATGATTCAAATACAATATATACATCATGTACAATTATAATACCATGGGGTCAAAACCGGGTATTACATGGCTCGTAAAAAGGGAGAAAGGCATGCCAATATAAAAAGTAGGAAACAATGAGGGCGTAGTTTCTAAAGGAAGAAAAACATGCCAGGTTGAAAGGAAAGAAAACAAGGATGAGAATTCAAGTAAGTTTCTATTCAACTCATGAGGGCATATTGGTTGAGGAAATTGGGACACATGAAAATTGAATTCGACCATGAATCCCAATTTGTCTATAATATAATTATATCATACCCCTCTCACATCTTTTCACAATTTGCATTTTGCATTGAGAAGGTTTGAGCTACTCTAACTTGGGATATGTTCCCCTAGTCCAATATGGGAGATGTTCCCTTGCTATTGAGAGGATGATGGAATTCATCCATTGTCACTGAGTTTTATTGCAGGTCTTGAAGTGTTTCCAAACAAGTTTGAAATCTAGGAAGGAGAATCACAAGCCTCCAATTCAAGTTCTCCAATATCTTCCATTATCTCTTCTATATTCTCTATCATTATGTAAGTTGTCAATCCATTATGTACTAATGAAGCATTATGCAATCCCATATGAATTTAATGTATGATTCTGAACCATTTGTATCAATCCTGAAATTTTCCCAATAAGAAGTTGAGTCTATGAAATTATATGCTAATCCCTATCTAGAATTACATGAGAATTACCTAGTTGTTCAATGATATTTCAGTAATTGAATGTCCATTCAGTGAGTTCAATTGATTTGTATTCATGAATTTGTTTAATACCATACATTTCTTAGTTTTCATATTTGAAATCTTTTGAGGTCATTTGGGAATCCTTGATTCGAGACTAGCTCTTTAAGCTTGTTTTATTGACTAGTTTTATAGTGTTGAAGCTAGAAACCACTTGTTGAGCTCAAATTTGAATATAACACTTGTTTGAGGTCCTTAACACCTCAAGGAATGCATCCTAATACTTACATCCATAATTCAATACCCTTAGGTAGTGTTTGGGAATGCTTGAATTCAAGGTAAATGTGTAGTCCTAGAAACTAGTTTTGCTAGTTTGACTTATGAACTGAGCCCAATTGTCCCTAAACCTACGGATTAAAATATTTTTGATATCATAGATCTAGTTTTCATATACTGGGGTTCCCCGTATCCTGAAATTAGACTTCATCCTCGCTGATGTTCGAACCCTCAATGGTCTCAATACATTGTACATAGGATTCTTGAGATTATGCATTCTAATGGTTGCTTTTCTATGAAATATGATTTTATGAACCTATGATATACTTTTTCAGACCTGAAATCACCTTTTTACATATCCGTTCACTGAGTCTTAGGAATGTGACAAGGACCTAGCACTGTTTTAAGGAAATCTAGTTAGTCCTAGTTCATTTCTAGCACCTAGTCTTGAGTTTTACTGATTGGATCTCTATGTTAGAGTGGATATCTCTTGAATTATAATTTGGATATGTTAAATATCATTTTTCAAATTAAGGTTATGACCCCATGTGACTTTCCTTAATGGTTTTTGGGACAGTCCAATGTTTGTCAAGCGTTGTTTTGTTACGTTTTGAGTTAGCATCTTGAGTTGATTCTATTTGACAGAGTGGATGTGTAATCCAATTTATGAGACCTACTGAATAAACTTGTTGAGTACTTGCTAACTCCTACATCCCAATGAGCTTCATGAATCCTACATATTCATGGCTATAGTATGCCAAATTAAGGTTATGACCCATTGTGAATTTCATCTAGAAATATGTCAACCTATTACGTTACTTAATTGTTCTATCTCATTGTGACGTTAATCAAGGAGTATTTCACATTGTGGTATTCCTCACAATCATAACATACTTCTAGGAATATGTGATGTTATAATACTTCTCAATGGTATCAACATATTGTGTTATTTCTCAATTATTACGTGACATTTTGACAATCATCGTGGCTATAATACACCAAATTAAGGTTATGACACATTCCGACTCTCCTCAATGGATATGACACAATTGATGTTTGTCAAGGGTTATGTTCAAATTAAGTTATATTTATCATCTTGATTTGATTCTATTTGAGAGAGTGGATGTTTAATCCAATTTATGAGGTCTACTAAGTAAAATTGTTGAGTACTTGGTGACTCCTACATCCCATTGAGCTTAACCCTTACTCTAGTTTAGATAATATCCAATTCTAGGAGTTGCAATGGATTTTATGTGTTAGTCGGGTGGGAGATACCCCTTAGACATAATCCTTAATGAACATTGTGGCATTCATCTTGTCTAACTTTATGTCAAATCACTGTTGCATTGTTCATTAAGGGTTATATTGGATTGTGATACCCCTCCATGGTTATGTCACACTATGACATTCATCTTGACTAAATTTATGCCAAATTTCTATATTTCCCAATGGTTATGTGGCAATATGACATTCATCAAGGTTTATGTCACATTGCATCATTTTGCAAGTGCATTGTTGCATTGTGACACTCATTTATGATTATGTCACAATGCAACATACATCTTTGCTAACTTTATTTTAACTTTCTTTGTTACAGTCCACATTAAGGGTATCATATTTAAAAATGGTTTTATGGTATTGCAATGTTTTGCAAGTATTTTGCCACATTATGATGTTCATGACGGATTGTGACATTCCTACATTATTTTGTCATTCGTGACAAAAATATTGACGAATTTTATGTGAAATTTCTATGTTCCTCCAACGATTATGGGGAATTGTGACATTCATCAAGAGTTATGTCGTACCATGACAATTTTCAATGGTTTTGTTTCATTGTGACACTCCTCAATGTTGCATTGATTGTGTTTATTTCTTCAATGGTCATGTATAATTAAAAAAAAGCATCGTTATGCATAATTAAAAAATAATTTATTTCTTGATTTTTGGCAATGCTTAATGTTTCACTTATGTCAAATTTGTACATTATTCAATGGCTATGTTGGATTGTTTATAATTTCCCCAACATATTTGGCATGCTATCTCATACTACAAGAATTTGCAAGGGTTTTGTTGCACTGTGACAATCCTTTGAAGAATGTAACCACAATGGATCATGGCCATTGAGGAATATAACATGTCAACATAATTAAACAAAGATGAACATCACAATATGTATGTATGTATGCATGCATGCCCACACGCATACACACACACACACGCACACACATGTATGTTATAAACCTATTAATGTTACGACCATAAACCTATTAGTGTTACAACCTCTTCATTTCTTAATGTGATTATATATTTAAGAAACTAAACCTAAATGGAACAATCCAACATAACCATTAATGAACATAGGAATGTGACAAAAACCATTGAGGAATAAGTCATCAGTAATAAACCCTTGATAAACATTGCAAAAAACAATTTCACAATGTGACAAAACGTTGTAGCATTTTCACAATCCAACATAACCCAATGAATGTCGCACTATGACAAAAACCTTGAAAAACAATGCAATTCCATTGAGGAACTTAGCCATAATGCAACATAACCATTAAGTAATGTAACCATATAATATAACTTAAACATGATTATTATGAACATTAGTGAAACATAAAACCCTTGCAAAATGTCGTAATGAGACATAACCTTTGTTAAATGTCGTAATGAAACAAATTCATCGAGAAATGAAACCACAATGCAACATGACCATTATGGAATGTACTAAGTCAACGTAAGTCAACCCATATGAACATTATAATATCATAGTCCAACATAACCCTTATTGAACATCACATTGCGACAAAACCATTAATGAATTTACCAATTTGGCATAAGTCAACACAAGCAAGTCCTTAAGAACCATTGCAAATATGAATGTTATAATATGACATATAATTTAGAAATGTCACAATCTAACATAATCGTTAATGAACACTACAATGTGAAAAAAAAACTGCAAAACAATGCAATTGCATTAATGAATTTAGCCATAATTAAACATAAACCTGACTGAAGAACCTAATATATAAATATGTCAACATTGCAATGCTCATCAAGGAGTAAGTCACATTGTGACGCTCCTCAATATTCTGGCTTACTTTCAAGAATATGTGGCACTATAATATTTATCAATGGTATTAACACGCTTATTTTTCAATTATTATGTGACATTGTGACAATCATAATGGCTATAGTATGTCAAATGAATGTTATGAACCATTGCGACGTTCCTCAATAGCTATGAGGCAATCTAATGTTTATCAAGGGCCATGTTCATGTGTTATGAGTTCTCATCTTGATTTGATTCTATTTGAGAGAGTTGATTCTACCAAGTAAACTTGTTGAGTACTTGGTGACTCCTACAACCCATTGAGCTTAACCCTTTTTCTAAAGATAATATCCAATTTTAGAGGTTGCATTGGATTTTATGTGTTAGTTGGGTGGGAAGATACCCCTTGGACATAACCCCCCATTATCGAGAGCTTGTCGATGATACCCTAGTTTCGATGTCACTTTCGATAAGTCATTGGACTTTGAAAATGCATAGAATTAAAAATACATACTTGTTTTTGAGTGCTATAATGCCATTAAGGTTTCATTTTTTTTTGCTGGAAGGCTATGTTAAATATTAAATATTACTTTATAAACCACTAAATTTTTTAAATCAAACCTTCCCAAACTTAAAATTATTAAAAAATATTTAATTTATAAATAACTAAATATATTAGTTAAAACTGTCATTTAGAATTATTTAAGAATTTGATCTATCTATCACCTACATTTCTTGGTTATGTTAAATATTAAATATTACTTTTTTATAACTAAAACAATTATCTTGGATTATATAAATGATGATTAAAATCAACATTGAAAAAATACAAAGTTTTAGAAATATTCTTGGTACATTCAGTACATAATTGTGATTGTAAATACACATACAATTACAAAAACTAGTACACAATTGTGATTGTAAATACACATACAATTACAAAAACTTGCATATAGTATATGCATGGAAGATTCAGTTACTTCAATATGGTATACTTTTAAACATTGTCTTAATAAAAGATGGAAAAAACTTGCATACAAAACTAGATGAAATTGTGAAAAAGGAAAGACCAAAGTGGAACTAAATCCACTTTGAATGACTTGGTCTTCAACATATATCCTTCAACTTCACTAGCATCTCCTTCCTTAGCTCATGCCTAATCCTTTGAATTAGAAACAATAACATCAACACATTTGGCTTGTTGTGCAACATTTTCCTCATTACCCTTGCTTCCTATCCGCTCTGTCAACCTGGAGTACTTTTCTTTCAACATTCTTCATGACGATCGATAGTAGTCAAAATTTCATTCACATGGGCCTCATCGGCTCTAATATTACCTTTTGAGTAATCCCGACAATGGTCCAAACCTGTCAGTTGAGCTTCCTGAACTCTCATATTCCTTTCAATGTCCTCCATTCTCTCTATAGTTGAGCAGAATTTTGCCTATTTGTAGTTGCAAGTATTGAAATTTATCAACATAAATTTTAATAAAAACTTCTTACACAAATTTAAATTCCAATAGCTTCATACAAATATTTTAATAAAAAACATTCTTACAAATTTTAACTCCAATAGCTTCATTTATGGAAGTATTTTTAATAAAACGATTTTCACACATTTAGATTCCAATAGCTTCATTTATGGTGCACTATCTCATTATTAAAACATTATTTGCTTCTTATAGGATTAAACATTGATATGGTGTAGTCTAAATATTCTATATTTTTAATCTTTTCAAATATATTTTTTGTCTTGCTTTGTTTAGAAATTAGTTGAAAATCTTTAAAAAAATCTTAAACTCACATATATTAATTATGGAAAATGCATAATTTGAGTACGATAAGGATATTTGAAGGTGTTGAATCTATTTATAGATTCAGAAACACAATTTGAACATTTCCAAATTTAAATTTAAAAAAAAATTACCCAACCAAAAATCATTAAAAACTCTAAAATATACTACTTCTATTAATTACTACTAAATAATTTTAATATATCTTTATATAGTAAAATATACTGCTTCCATTAATTACCCACCGCTCATTTCGAAAAACCGTTTTGTCTACCGTTCATTGAAGTTTCAAATTTAGGAGAGGGTTTTATATTTTTTTTTATATTGAAATTTATGGAGTTTATATTTTCTTTTATATTGAAATTTATGGAGTTTCGTTGGTTTTGTTTGGTTCTTAAATTAACTTTTCTTCCTACTAGGAAAGAGTTTACATTTTTTCATGTTGGCTAATAAGTTATTAAAAACTATACTGGTTTTGGTTTTAATTATTTTATATTTTTAGTAATGTTACATAACGTTACCTAACAACATCTCTCTCATTCTGGGCCATAGAGTACCTTGCTACTCTTAGTGCAATGAATTAAAGAACGTTTTTATTCTCTTCTAAGATGAGACATGAGACTTGTACTAGCCTTTGTTTTTTTGCCACTTTTGGAGGATAGTTCTCCATTTTTCTCATTAAAAATTAAGAAAAGGAGCATTGAGTTTTCATGAGTGCTATAAAATGTAGAGGAAATACCATTTTTATGATTGAGTTAAAAACTCTATAGAAGTGTGCAGAGAAGCAAAAGACTAGGCTTGGAGCCTTATCAAACACAATTGACCATAAAGATACTTCCATTTTGGTCTAAGTAATAGGATGAATTAAGGAATGATTATTCTTGTCTCATAAGATTTGCACTAGTTTCTCATAAACACAATTGACCATAAAGATACTTCCATTTTGGTCTAAGTGATAGGGTGAATTAAGGAATGATTATTCTCGTGTCTCACAAGATTTGCACTAGTCTCTGATGGGTTGCTTCCATTTTGGTTTAAGTAATAGGATGAATTAAAGAAAGATTATTTTGATGTCTTACTGGATTTGTATTAACCTTTGTTGGGCTAATTGCTTCCATTTTGGTTTAAATGAAGATGAAATAATGAATGATTAATCTTGTAATCTCACAAGATTTGGACTAGCTTATGTTCCTTTGCCCCTTTTAAGGATAGTTATCTATTGAATAAAGGGATTCTAAATGTAAGTGGGTTATTGCAAGAATCTTTAAGAATGGGGGCGACTTTGATGATTTCATTATAGATTTTTTTAATATAATTCTTTATTTACCATATATTAATTTGCTTGTAGAAGGATTTTGTATTATGGTTCTTGATTTGAGACACAAATTTTGAGATTCTAACCTTCATTATTTCTCGCATTAGAGGATGATGATTTGCAATTTCTCTATTCTTTTTTTTTATACGAAAACGAATAGAATTTTATTAATAGTCTGGCAAATGGGATGCCTGGGCCTTACAATACATATTCCAGTACTCTATGCTGAACTTTCTCTTCATCTTGATACCTGTGACAAATGCTGTGCTTGATCTCATCAGAATTGTCATCTTCAAAACTAAGGGCCTACGTAATGAGGCGGGCTAGCAACTTTAGCCTTAGGGAATCATGTCATTTGAAATTTCTCCATTAATTATCAGCTGGCTTTTATTCAGCAGAGTGCCCGATTGGCTTCAGCATCCGCCAGTCTATTTAAATGCCTTAGAACATGATGGGCTTTAAAAGTTCTGAAATGAGACAAAAGGAGAAGAATTTTCCTGTAAATTTGGGTGAGATTGATATCCGTTGGCATTTTCTTAGAGCGTAACGCTTTAATAATCAATCTAGAGTCGCCAAAAATAGTGAGCTTTTGAATATTCAGCTTCCTCGTTTGATTTAGACCCTGCCACAATGCCAGATACTCAGCCTGATTGTTGGAGGCGTGACCAAGTCCCCAAGCATAGGACAGGTGGAGATTGCCGGATGGCTCAAGGATGATGCCTCCTCCCCCAGCTTGACCGGGATTCCCTTTCGAGGCCCCGTCAAAGAAAAGACACCAATTGTCAAGAGCTGATCTCCACTTAATGAATTCCTGTTCTTCTAGTCTAATTTCCCATTTTTCCTTTTGAAGAGGTTTGCTGGTTTCCTTGCTTTGAAGATTCAGATGGAACTCCTTCACCCAGCGCTCTTCTTCAGCAGAGAGGGTGGCTGTGTTGCTTATTTCAGACTTAGAATTTAAAGCTTCTGAAAGAATGATCTTAGCTTTTACAGCAACTTGAGGAGGGAGTCTGCTGGTCTCTTTAAAGACTCTATTGTTCCTCTCCAGCCAAATTTTCCAGCATAAGAATTTGGGAATCCACATCCATGTGGTCTTGAGAAGGTTTTTTTTGCTCAAGTTAAAGGGAGAGAGGGAAATCCAGCAACTGATAAGCTCCATAATTGAACCTGGTAAACTGACAGCGATGGGCCAAAGCATGATTTTCTAGAATTCCTTGGTGAAATCGCAATAGATGAAAAAATGCTCGGCTGTCTCCTCAGCGCAGTTGCAGAGTGGGAAACGTGATGGCAGCGCCCATCCTTTTCTCCTGAGGTTATCGGTGGTCAGGATACTGTTATGGAGCATAGTCCAAATGAAAATGTCAACTTTTGGGATTGACGAAAATTTCCAGAGGGCATTCCACGGTCCAGGATCTGGAGGGACCCAAGGGATCTCCAGAATTGCAGCATAGCCAGCAGCTGCAGTATAAATTCTAGATCGTGAGCCCCAGCCACGTTTATCTCTTGCTATGGCACTTATTGGCGATTTCCCCTGAAGGAGATCCAGCAGTTTCAACACTTCCTCCTGAAGCTCGTTTGGATAATCACCCAATTTCCAACTTTCCCAAGCTTCGTTGTCATCACTTTTCCAAGAGGAAATGTCCCACAGGGTGCTGCAATTATTGGCTTTAAGCCAAGATTTAATATTTTCCAGATCGTTGACTCCATTAAGAGGCTGATCTCCAAGAATAGAGTCATCCCAAATTTGAATTTTTTCCCCATTTCCCGGGATCCAAGTGAGCTTTGAGATGAAGTGCGGGAGAGCCTTTTTGCAGAGCAAGAAGATCGGGGATCCTTTCTGCACTTTTGTGGCCCTTTCCAAGCATCTTTCCTGATCTCCTGTAAAGTATTTTTTCTTGAGAATTTGCTTGCTCCAGGTTCTTTTCCCAGTGATCATATTCCAGAGAATTTTGCCACCCATGGCAAGGTTTTGGTTGGTCACATCTCTGATTTGAAGGCCGCCCTCCATTTTTGACTTCGTGACCTTGTCCCAGCTCACCAGATACAGCTTCTTTTCATTGTTTCTGCCACCCTCCCAGAGAAAGCGATGACGCAGCTCATTAATCTTGTTTGTTATGGTTTTGGGAGCTAGGAGGACTGAACAATGGTAGATAGGAACACTGGCAAGGACAGAGTTCATCAAGATTACTTTACCTGCTTTGTTGATCCATTTTGCTCCCCACGCGTGGATTTTGTTTTTTAGATTGTCCAGCAGGGGCAGCCAATGAACAACTTTAGGGGAAGCTTTAAAGATTGGAATGCCCAGATAAGTAAATGTATCCCAGGTTGTAAGGCCTTCCATTTCTAGAATCCGGGATATCTCCAGCATTTCCCGGGGAGTACAATTCCAACCATAGATCTTGCTTTTATGGAAATTTATTTCACTTCCAGAGTTGTTCTTGTAGAAGTCCAGTTCTGCTTTGAATTTACTAGCTGTATTGAGATTGGCTGCTCCCAATAAAAGGGTATCATCAATGAACTGGGCGTGATTGACATCCTTAACCTTTGGGACAATTTTGATGCCTGAAAGAGATATGTTTTGGAGTTTTCTATTCAGTTGGAAGCTTAGAACAGCAGCTTGGAGGACAAAGAGCACAGGGGAAAGAGGGCAGCCTTGCCTCAGGCCTCTTGAGGCCCTAAAGAAGCTGGTGGGACGTCCATTAACCAACGGAGCTATCCAAGGGGCTGATATGCAAGCTTTAACCCAATCTATAAATTTCTGATTGAACCCAAAGTTGCTCATGACTGCAAAAAGGAAATCGTGCCTGACTCTGTCAAAGGCACTAGCCAGATCCAACTTTACTACCATGCCTTTTTCCTTTTTTTTTATAGCTAGTATGAATGGCTTCTTGGACTAGAATAATATTGTCCAGAATTTGTCTTCCTTTCACAAACCCGCCTTGATTTTCCGGGATCAATTTTGGAAGGAATTTTTTAAGTCTGTTAGCCATTATTTTGGTAATGATTTTATACCCCGTGTTACAGAGGGATATAGACATAAATCTGCTGAAATTCCTGGCTCCTTTTTCTTTTGGAATAAGGGCCAAGAATGAGGAATTGGTGCTGCCCCCCAGCTTGGAGCAGTTCTGAGCCTTCTTAACCATTCTGTACAAATCCGATTTGATGATGTCCCAGCAAGAAATGTAGAACCGGGCTGTGAATCCATCCGGCCCAGGAGCTTTGTCCGGTTCCATTTTAAAAAGGGATTTCTTGATTTCCCGAATGCTTACAGGGCTGTTCAGCAACTGGTTATCATCATCATTAATCAAGTTTGGAATCTCTGAGAGAGGGTAGGACTTTGGGTCCACCAGTTCCAAATCCGGAGCAGAATAGAGGTTTTTCAAATAGAGGTGGGCAGCCTCCTTAATTCCATTGAAATCCGTTATAACTTGGTCTTGCATTTGTATTTCATTGATGGAGTTGTAGATTTGCCTGGCCTGAGCTTGCTTGTGAAAAAAAGTGGTGTTGTTGTCTCCAGCTTGGAGCCAAAGTGTCCTTGACTTGGTTCTCCAGTAGATTTCCTCTTCTCTACAAGCTTTGTGATAATTCCTTTGAAGTTCAGCCTCCCGGTTGAGCAAGGCAAGAGTGACCGGGGACTCTTCCAAGACTAGTTGGTGCCGTTCCAGGGCCTTCTGAGCTCTTTTCCTTTCATCCGTAGGGGATCTTAGGCCTTTGGCCCAAGCTTTCAGATCAGCTTTGAGTCTTCTGAGTTTACTTTCCCAGACATAGAAGGGGGAACCATAAACAGGATCTTTCCAGGAATTGGACACAATATCATGGAATCCTTCCAGATTTACCCAGATTGGGCAGAACCGAAAGGGAATGGGACCTAACTTTTTTCCGGGAAAGAGGGACAGCAAGATTGGCTTATGGTCAGAAGTATAATGCGAGAGGATCTTGGAGGTCGCCATGAGTCCAAGAGTAAGGAAGGAGGAGTGGATAAGGAAGCGGTCTAGGCGAGCAGCTATATGGCCAGGCCCTATCCTTTTGTTGGACCAAGTAAATTTCCCACTGTCAGGAATGATATCTTCAAGATCCCAATCCAGCATCAAGTCTTCCACTCACTCTCTTGCAGGATCCCGGACAATCGATCCCCCTCTTTTCTCGGCCAGTGCAAGAGTAACATTTAAATCCTCGACAACTACTAAATTTTCAAGATTATGCTGGTTAAGAAAAAGTTTTAAGGAGTCCCAGCACTCTTTTTTCTTTGCATACGAGACAGGAACATACATATTAAAAATACTTACAGGGTGGCCGGATTCTTTGTGGAGCAGCTTGGTGAATAACCAGTGAATGGTTCCTTCTTCTTCTACAAGATCGAGCTTTGTAGAGTCCCAGAACATTGCCAGGCCTCCCGATGCTCCTCTTGCACTCACAGCCCTGCCCAGGCCTTTCTTCTAGAACGAGTTACTTGCTCGGAGGAGAGCCTCCTCCTCCAATTTCGTCTCCTGGATTAGGAGGACTTCCGGCATCATTGCTCTTACTAAATCCCTTATAGCTTCTTCTTTTATGGTCTTGCCTAGTCCTCTGCAGTTCCAGGAGACGTACTGCATTATTTACCTGGTTGAGGGGATGGTCCCCTTTCGGGGTTTTCCCAAGTTTCATTCCCGATCTGGTGTTCATCATTTCTGGAATGGTATGCTTCGAGCCTTGGACCACATCCTTATAGGACTGCTCTTCCCTTCTTTTCTTCTCAGTTTTTCGTCCCCGCTTTGGTTGATTTGGGGTGCCTGACGGGCTGCTTACTTTAGTATCTTCTTACTCTGATGATTCAGCTCCTGTTTCTGATCCCAAGCTTATATGTTCCTTTGACGGGTTGGAGATAGCAGGGTGGGGGGCTGGGATGATTGGGCCTTGTGGTGCCCTAACTTCTTCCTTTTCTGGAACGCTGGTAGGGGTTTGAGCCTCATTAGGAGTTTCTTGAGGGTTGGATTTTGAGTTGCCTCCCTTTGGAGGTTCCTGGGTCATTTTCTCCTTGCTTTTGGTACTATTGGAGGGTTTCCCTTTCTTTACTTTCTGCCAGCCTTCCGCATCTTCTTTCCCCTCGGCCATTCTGGGACAGTGCCTTTGGAAGTGGCCGTGTTCTTGGCAATTTCTGCACTTGAATGGCAGGTGTTCATAGTCCAGTTTCTGATAATGGATCCAAGATCCAACTGTTAATTTTACTGCCTCCGGGCGGCCGGCTTCAAGGTCCACTTCAACACAGATTCTGGCGCAGGTATATTGTCCTTTGTTGTCGGCTTTATCAATGAAGCGGCCGATTCCGTTCCCTATTCTCTGCCATGACTCGAAGTCCCAGCAATGCACCAGGAGATTAGGGAGCCCGCCCACACCGGTACCTCTTTGGGAAGATCGACCGTGGGGTCAAAGTCCAGCGTCCATTTGTTCAAGTAAAGGCCCTTCGTCCCCATGAAGTAGGGGCCATTTCTAAAAATCAAGTCCCGGTCTTCTTCTGATATGAATTCGAAGACAAAAAATCCTCTCCCAACTGGGTAGCAAGTT
>LPNX011056703.1:1226144-1350434 GCA_001517045.1 Pseudotsuga menziesii
TTCGGTAAGATCCAAACCAATAATGAAAGTTGACCAACGAAGTGCATTGAAAATAACTTATTCTCTATATTTTTATGAGGTGTCTTTCAACTTTTTCATAGTCAAAACAACTTTAACAAATTGAATTAGTATGCTCATTGTAGTCAATGCGCACTTCACTCTATGCACATGCATCTATACACATGGTTTCTTCTTCTCATCTACCACAAGCTCCCATGGACCTCTTCACTAGTTGTCACTCCTGCTTCAATTACTATATTCCTAATGCTTTAATGCTTCCAAGTCAAATGTAGGTTGAATTGTCTCTCATGGATCTAATAAGGTTGTTTCCTACACCACTCAAAATGTGATTTATGGATACTAGTGGCCACCCACCTGTTTCACAAAGTTATAATGGTTCTCAATCTTCTTGCGAAATTTCTATCGCTTTTCAGAACCTTCACTTCAAGGGTCGTTTTGAGGCTCTAAACGATGATTTTTTTTCCATTCGAGGGGGACATGGATGCCATGACATGCCATGGACCTTGTCAATGATGTGATTCTATTTAGTTCTTTCCAATGAGCTATCAAGATCCCTAAACAAATATCATATGCAAAAGTTGCACCCCTCGAAAATTGACGTATCAATTAACCACATAAAGGCCCACAAATCCTCTTGGCACTTCATCTCCTAGGGTTAGGTTTTTTTGGATGTTAATATTTTTTCCTCTTTATGTTTATGATAAAAATGCCTTTTGCAGTTTCTTTGCAATCAAGTCTTGTGAATGAGTGTAGATGGTACATCTCTATTCAGAGATAAGCTACCACCATATGAGCTAGTGTGTATTGCTTTGTAGTTTGTAATGTAAGCTCCATTCCATTTCATTAATAGAATTTGGGTTTTACTATACTATTGTTCCCTCTGTAAAATATTTGTGTCTATGTTTCCATTTCATATCATTGCCTTCATTTCATTCTCTAAATAATTGAGATCAAAATGTTATCAAATCCCAATTGATATAATATGCCAAGTTAAAGGTTATCAACTTCAACCTACTATGATATGTTAAGTTATTGCATAATGTAATTAGAATAGATAGGCTTTTAGTTAAGATTCAATCAGAACAAATTCTCCTTAAAAAAAAAATTATGGAAGGTGACAAATTTGACATTCTAGTTCCAAAATCGACCTTTCTTTTATTCTTACTTCATACACGTTTATTTGGATTTGGTGGTTGGTTTCCCCCTCAAAATCATCCTCTTTGAAGAAGGCCATTGGTCTCGAAATTCAAATGAAACAGAGTATAGGATTTCAACGAAGCAGAGTACAAGCTTAATTATCATTTCGTTGAAGCATATATAGGTCTTATATTTTCCAGTGTTGGTAGGTTCTCAAGCTCTAAATTCTATTGAAACAACTTATGGGTTAGCCATGCACATTGAATCATATTCAATAGAATATTGTAGATCGTTAATACCAATTGGTTAGTAACTACAAGCACTCAGATATCCTAGTAATTAGAAATAATTGATAGTAATTTCCAAAATTCATCTCTTTACAACAACAAAAAAAATTAGTGGACTCATACTAAATATCATAGCACTTGAAAATATTATATAAATTTCCTCAAAATCATGGTAGTTAGAAGGAAAACATCATACTTCCTTGATAATGGTTTTGGTAGTGTCTAACAATAACATTTCCGTGTGATATTTATGTTTATGCTTCACTAAGGTAGTTTCCATTACTAAGTCACGATAGAAATTAAATTGCCACAATGTACCATTTAGGAATTCAAAATATCCAAATAATACAAAAATAAGGGCATGTTCAAATTTAATACATCAGTGTAGCATAAGAAATATAATACATATGTGCAGCTGGACAAGTATGATTGAAGGTACAAATAAAGTTGGAGAGGCAATATTTGTTGATTGATTGAACATTGGGATCACCTTTTTTGTAATTATTGTCTATTAATGTAGGTGTTTCTCTAGTTGGACATAACTATCATTCTGTCAAAATCTGGGCATTGCCTCAGCTATACCTTGATACTTATAATTGTTGAATTAAACAGATCATATTATCATAACCTTCGATAGCTCAAAAATGATTAGTCACTCTTGCAAAATGGCTTGTATCTTTCTAGAAACTAGTATATGTAAAGATATTATAAACTACATACTTTTTGTGTGTGCAAGGTATGGGGAATTAGAACTATGAAGAATTTTTTTTGTGATATCTGGGAATAAATTTCATGGCTACCACTATAACCCATTTTTTCATGCAACCACTCACAAGCACACATCTTGGGTTAATCCATGTAATCAAACTGATTTGGGCAGCATTAACGTCGAGAGTCCCAACCACTTGGTCTACCCTGTGTGAGCATAAACAACATACATATAATTTGCGAACTAAATGAAGGTTGATATTAGCACTCAAGTTCAGCATACATTTGAATCCAAGAGAGAGTATTTGTTTAAAAACTTGGACATGCAAATGAATTTGGTACATGGAAATTCTATTCGCAATGTCACTAGATGACACTAGATTCTATGTAAGAAATTCACAATGAACAAAATTGGTGCATGTACTCCACTAAGTTTATTTTATTCAATCTATGCATTCTTTTACCAACTTCCTTAAGCTTATTGCATTAGGAAATTGTTATCCCCCATACATGGTATTATGACTTTTCAAAGACCTGCATTTTTGCTAAATAGTTAGTCGATATTGGTCATTTGCTTCTCCCGAGGAGGCACCCTTTCTCTAAAATTTATGGGTTTATTTTTTTGAGTTCCATAAAGAGAGGCATTTCATGCCCCTAGGTATTAGCTACCCACCTACATGTGTTATTTACATGTACAAGTTCCCATTTGTTGAAGGTTGTTTGATCTTTCCCTAAGAGTAGGACATGGGTTACCTTAGTGTTGTAGTGTTTGGTACTTAGACATTGGATTGAGGAATTTTACCTACCCATTCTTACCTTGAAAAAAGCAAGGTCACCTTGCATCATTGAACCAATAACCATATTTTTCTTAACCTGTCCTCCTCCATGCCTTGGGACTAATAAGGGTTAGTATAGGAATTTTTAGTCCTTATCCATTTACTACATATTTAAGATTTATCTTAGGCCTTGAATCACGTTCCATAGATGGAACTTATGGAAGAATGCTTAGGATTTTGGGTCATTTGATTCTCACCAATTCTTTGTGTTACTCAAGCCAACATTCTTTCTTCCACTTCATCCACACCTACTCATTTTGGTGCTTCCCTCTAAGGTAGGACACTCCCCTACCAATGTATTTTTACACTCCATATATTTGGTAGATTTCTCAGTCCCATTCATATTCAACACAATAGCACTTAATTAGTGATATATTACAAAATATTTTAAGGTTGGTTGTTTTTAAGGAAAACACTTGTTGTATTTACACTCAATACATCCTTCATCACTGAGTAGTCATTTATGGGCCTTAGCTGGTGATTTGTGTTGTTTTGCTATTAATGATGAATCTTATATCCCATCATTTCACTACTTGACCCTTACCCCTTTTATTGGGGAAATATAGTATTTGGAGTTTTCCTTAATTTTGTATGGTTCTTGTATCCCATACCAAAATAGTGATTTACCACTAGATGGCCTTGTGAACACCTCAATGTATTTCAAGGAGAGCCAACTAGCCCTAGGTTTGAGTGGAATTTCACCACTAGCCACAAATAAAATATTGATTTTTCAACATCCTTTAAGTTCATGCCTCCACTTCATCAAACCCTTGGTTCATCCTAGTCATGAATAGACAACTTAGGTTTAGGTCTATAAGTAGTGACAATTTTCCCATGAAGACTTTCTCTCACTATGGCTTTGTTGTGTTTTCTTAACCAAGTCATTTTGCATAAGCCGATGACTCATTCTTCAACAAGAATGTGGTTTGAGATATAAATTTCCTCCCAATATTTAGGAACCTATGGTTTCATGTTATATTTGACTCCCTGATAGGGGTTCTTTTCACCTTTGCCTTATGGTATCACTTTGCTATCGATCACCCAAGAGTATGTTCCTTTTAAGGTTGTCCTTGTTGATACACATGAGATTCCATGTGCCTCATGCTACTTGAGTTAGAGAATACTATAATGAGGGGTTTGGATATTGGACCTTCACAATCTAGAGTGCAACACTCAATCACTTCACATAGAAGGATATATATTATATTGTTCTTTCTTGTAACCTCATTTTCATGGATTAGGTTAACCTCATGTTCCCATTTTGACCCATCTATACTAGAATAATCACTTTATATTTCTATTCCACTAGAAACTAGGATTATTTAGTTCTCTAGGTTATGTCCTTCCTACCCATGGATCCAACAATATATAAGGTTAACCTATTTGGTACTCTCTATATCTATGCTCAGTTTCAACTCCCAAAATCATTGCACTTACTACGTCCTTCCTTGTCTTTAAGTGCTTAGTCATCCATAGCAATCCCTTCTTTGTTTGAATTTCATTATTCAGGCTATGCCACCCTAAGGTGCAACCATTAATGGAAGGATATTATCAATGCCAATGAATGATAAATCATTAATCAAACTAGTGGACCTAAAGATTGTTTTTTATCATATACCATTGTACTAGCTAGGATAACGGGATAGATATAAGTAGACTTGCATTGCTGACATTCATGTAACATACATCTTACACACAAGTTTATTTCACACATTATTTATTATTATTTAGATAGTTGGCCCAATTGTTTTTGTAAGCAATAAACTGTCCACCTGAAGAAATCATCTGTAATGTCCCTGGTTTTGACCCCGTTTGCATGATGTATATAATGTAAATAATCGTGGTGAGGAGCTAAAGGCAAAAGCCCCACCATCGATTTGTGTGTGTATGTTTCGACAATAGGTATAATTGCCGATGGTAGGTCGTGCTACTTGGCACATTATAATTCGACATCATGTAAACACGCACATCAAATAAAATAAACCCACAACCAGCTACGGCAGTGCAATGTTGAATGAAAAGGGCATGGTTCCAAAGGATAAGGGGGGGGGGATGTCATTGCTTGGTTATGGGGGAAAAACCCATATGTTTTGCCACCTTTGTTTGATTGGTCACTTTTCCTTGTCTCATCCAACCTTGTCAACCTCTTTAATGCTTCAGCTGGTGGTTGAGGAGTTATGGCTGAGTGGTTGAGGGCAGTTATTGCCTTTGGGAGTGGGGTGGCAGGGCTGTCATTCCCATACCCAAACCCACACTCCACCCACGACTCCATTCACATCTGGTCTATTTCTCCTCACGCAGAGCCGTGGTCTGTTCTTCCTCACGCGGAGGGAATGTCTGTTCATCCTCGCATGCATCGGATGGTCCGTTCGTTCCTCAGGGCGGTCGGTTCACCCCACGTAGGGAGAGTTGTTCACTCTCATGCTGTTTGTCGGCCTACCATGGCATTATTTCCACTCACGCAGAGACCAGCGAGTTGTTCTCTCGCAGCCTTGCCTTCTCACGCAGCCAGGAGAGGAGCTGCGTATCTGTGGTCATTTACGCTTCCATCTGAGTGGGATCGGGTATGTTTTTCCCTGTGATTTTTGCTCCCTGATTATGTTTTGGGGCCACTGTCTTCCCCACGTGTTTTGTTGGCTGTGGTGTCCAAATTCATTTTGGGCCACTGGGGATTGCTAATCTGTTGGCTGAAATTCCCTGTCTTGGGGTTGTGGATTGCTGCTATCATCCACTGTATGTTTGTGGCTGTTGACACACTCTGGTTTGGGTGTTGCGGCTGAGTTGTTATGGCCACGATAGGGCCAAGAACAACTCCATGTTGCCTTGTGGGCTCGAGCGGTGCTCACCTTTTGTTGGGGATTATCCCTGTTTTCCCTTGTGTCTTCACGGTGTTGTGAAGGGGTTGTTTTGCTGCTGGTATGCAGTGGTTGCCCCCTTGGGATGTGCTGGCTTGGCCAATTTGTTGATGGCCTGATAAACCCAGCTGCATTGATTTGGCTGATGGTGTCCCCTTGGCTATGTGTAAGCCTGCAAATGACCCTTATCCTTGGAGGAATCATGCCCAGCTCGGGGGTGGCAGCGTTGCTGAGAGAGTGATGAGCAAGATGGCCTATGGTTGGGTGGAACGTTGCAGCGACGTAGCTGGTTGCGGGATTCTTCACCAAAAGATAAGCCTGCTGTCTATATTTCATTTCTGCAATTATATATTGATGTCAATTGATTAGTTATGATGAACATGTTTATGCTGGAAATGTATGTGTGTTGCTTTCGCTGTATGATTGAGGATTCAGGAATTTGTGTATGCTTAGGCATCTTAATATGCATCCTGTAAGTTTTAATTCCAGCGTTGATTTATCCCTGTTTATGTTCATGGGGCGGTTTGGCCGGTCGTATTATGATGTTCGTCGCGTCCTCTTCGCCGGTCTGAGGGATGGGGACGTGACAGTATGGTATCAGAGCTCCTGGTTGCAGCAATGGGCCTCTATGGGCCAAGAAGATGCAGTGACAGAAGGTAGAATTACCTTCTCTGTTAAGCAGAGTAGCAACAAGTTTCCAAAAATCACCTAAGTGTTGGAACAGTCGGAAGGATTGGTGGAATTGACTTCCGCTGTAGCGGAAGGTTTAACATTTCCCCATCCGCCGTTGCGGACGGCGAAGCGATTCCGCGTCTGATGTGAGAGTCCCCCGACAGTCGACGCGGTTGAAGAAAGACAAATTTTTCGAAAATTTGTCTAAGTGTTGGGAAATCGGAAGCGGGAGTGATCTCCTGTCCGCCGTTGCGGAAGGATCCGCGAAGTGAACTTCCGCCAATCGGAAGGGAAATTGGTCCGAAGCCCGACGTTGATATTTCTCCAAGAAAGAGCGGACGTCGGAAGGATTCGGACTTTGGTGAGTCGCCGTTGCGGAAGCCAAAGTCATTTGGCTTTCGATCCAAGAATCAGCCAACGCCCGACGTCAAAATTGTTCTCCGTAAGTCCCGATCGGAAGAAGTTATGGTTTGCACGCCCGCCGTTGCGGAAGCCGAAGGCATTTGCCGGCCGATCCAAAAGACTGCCGACGCCGCAAGAGAAAGTGCGTCGATCGAAAGAGGAAGGGGAAGGAGCATCCGCCGTTGTGGAAGCCGGAGGCATCCGACAGCCGATGTGGAAGGCACCCGACAGCCGATGCCGATGACAGTCAAAATTAAGTTCCCCAATCGGAAGGGAAAACGTTCCGCGAGCCGCCGTTGCGGATGTGATGATGCTTTCGAGAGCCGATTCAGCAGATGGGATGATGCTTCCGAGAGCCGATTCTGCGGTTGTTTTTCAGTGAATTTTAGGGCTGAAAAGGAGAAAAATGGCAGCGAGCTAATGCGCCAGATTGCGCGAAAATCATAGTTTTACAAAAACAAAAAAAAACAAAAAAAAAACGAGGGCGCTGCCCTCGACCCGCCCTGCAGTGGCGGAAGCCACAAGGGGGCAAGCCCCCTTGACCCCCGTCATCCCTTGAGACAGTTGCTCTTGTGAGAAGGAAAATCCTGTGTTTTGGGCAAGGGTTCGAATCAGAGGGATTTCACAAAGGACAAGAGGGATGCTGAAAATGCAGCTGCCAAAATGGCTCTGAGATCATTGGAAGAATGTGAAAATTCTACTTTGCAGTAGTGTAATGAAAGTGCCGAGATTAGTGAAAGTCTTTATTCTTGGAAGTGGCGTGGTTTTCACATCCGAGGTCGGAATGACACATGTGAATAGGCGTTGGAAAGCTTATCCAGCAAGGAACCAGGATAAGTGACCGGAATCTGAGCGTGAAGCAGCAAAGTGATAATGATGGCTGCTGTTATCAAATGGAAAAAAATCTGGACAATTGCATGCCCAGGGGCAGCAAGGACTATGAAGTCAACCAGCTGCTGTGTGGAAAAGGAGTTCCCTGCCAGGATGAAAGACTTGAAAAGGGAAGTTTTTCTTAAAAACCCTGTCTTGCTAACTATGTTACATTTCCTAAGTTTATGCTTGAAATGCATGAGGATATGTATTGCATGCATAGGATATTGCATGATTGGTAAGAATATTGGGATATATATATATGTATAACGAACCACTAATGATAATCATTGTTATGATGCTGGCATTAGTGGAAAAACCAACGATGACATGGACCCGAATGAATATGTTGCTGATGCTGATGAATGAGACCAGCAACCCTATGGAGAAGGGATAAGGCAACGAGTCCATAACAAAAGTTGGTGAGCAAATTATGCGATCTCCTGCAAGGACCAACCAAATCGGTCATGAAAAGGGTGTAAGTAAGACCCATGCAGGTAAGAGTTTGCTTATGACAAATTCCATGGATTGGTCCAGGTAAGAGACCTCATACCATGTGAATATTGGAATGTAGAAAGGTGTCATGCCTATACATGTTAATGATATTGATTATAGTAATGCATCCTATATGAGGTAGTCATGGTTAGGCCATGATATGGTTGAATGCATAATGTTCCTGAATCAATGCAATGTAGCGTTGAATGGACATACATTAAGAAGATTTTATGAATCTTGTTGTTATGCATTGAATGTATGCATATAAAGGGTGTGAGTGACTGATTGCCTAAGTAAAGGTGCAAATGTTGTGATGAATTGCATGAATGCATTGAGATGAATGCATGAGATATTATGGAGAACTAATGGCTGAAATGATGAATTAATGATAATTCTGGAACTGTTTCGAAGGCTGTTATGAATGCAGGATAGTCATGATCAACTGGCTGCCAGAAATGCTCTATTGAAGAGCAGGGTGGTATGAATGATACGCTTGTGAAGTAAGGAGTATCTAACCACTTCATTTAAATTGCATGAATGATGTGACTATGCCTTGCAATATTAGTATGATAATGATTGCATGACATAAATAAGCTTTGATAATATTGATGTGACTAACAGCTGGGAGTATTTGAATTTTATAAATTCTGAAAATGCTTCAGTGATGGTTGTAGCAATGAGATAGTATATGCATCCATACTTACCAAGTGTTTGGTTGATTGAAACTCATGTTTCAGGTAGGTTATTCCGAGAATGGCATTGAGAGGTAAGACCCTGACCAATGCCAGAATCTACCATTTATGAGGAGAAGTCTCATGGTTGTGAAAGTAGTTGGCATGCATGATGAGTTGTTAAATTTGAACTGTGAATTTCGGATTTAAGAAAGTGCTAACGACTACTAATCATTGTTGGCTTTCGTGGGATTGTGTCAGGAGGGACACATGGGGTACACACTGCAGGAAGACCATGTGTGATGGCCTGCAGAAGCCAAAATTCATGGGAAGGTTTTCCCTTATCTCGGAAATGGCTTTCAGGTGAAACGCCATGGGACATTTTGGAAGTGTCTCATCTGCACTGCATGTTTGGTAATAACATGAGTGAGATGGTATGTGTTATGTCGGTAAAACATGTGTGGATATGAACTGTGTTGGGAGCAGGGATGGGGGCTTGGTTTGCTTAAACCTGGTGATTGGAAACCACATAGACAGAGCTAGAGGGCTGACTTTCTTCTCCACAACCCCGGGATAGCACTGGAAAGGGAATGCAGGGCCTGAGGGACTGTGTAGCAGAGAAGGGACTGATTCCTTGTGTTGGGTGGGTGTGGGTGTCTTAGAAGTCAGGCTAGTTCTGGTGTAGGTGTTCCTAGCTCTGCAGCGAGCTCGCCAGCTTAGCATTCAGCCTTTCTCAACTCCTTGACGATGCCTAACATATATAAAGGCATACTGCGACGGCAAATGGATAAGTGTTCTGTGACCCTTGCTATGAATATGCATGTTTAATTATTAAATTTCCATATGCAGAACATGTTTTGATTTATTTCCATGATGACCGATTGCTTGAGTATGGATAGGACCTGCATGGCACACACCAGGAATGGGTGCACACTTTTCCGATGTCGGATCATGAAAGGGTTTTCGATATTGATTACACTCTAGGGAGTGGACGCACTCCTGGTGTCTCAATACTTGATAGTGAGTGATATGAAACATGATTACAGTTTTAGAGCAATAACGCTGATGAGTTGGCTTGTATTTCTTGTGTTGCTTGTGTTGACAGGCTAAAGGTAAAAGGTAAAAGGTAAAAGGTAAATGGTTGTTGTGAGGGGTTGCAGAGTAAGGGTTATGGTCGATATACGTGTATGTTGGTATAAGTGTATGTGTCATTGTTGACATAAGTATATGATGGGCTGTGATATGCCTAAGGATCCATAGTAGATCCTAGACCTGGAAATGGTCACGATAAAGTTCCAAGCCCAGTTGACATGGTTATGTACTGGCTGGACATTAATTATTTGATGTTGTGGAGCAGCCGGCGTGCTGATCTAACATCTAAGTCCATAGGCGATCCCAAGGCTTGCAAAGCGAAGCAGGATCCTGTGGACGAACGAGGAAACGCACAATACAGATAAGTATTGGGTTATCTTGCTCATGAATATACATGTGTATATGATTTGGTTATGATGTTTTAAACTCTTGCATTAGAGATAAAACTGATGAGAGTAAACTAAACATGTGAATCTATTCAATGTTGGATATAGGTATCCCTGGAGGCGAGGACTATAAGCGCATCCTAGGGGTGCATGTGGACATGTGACTGTCCTGGAAAGCTCGGAATGAGCGGTAATGAAAAAGGTGCTAGTAAGACGGGGGAGTCCTAGCAGCCGAGACAAACCATGTGGAGAGACTCCATGGTTTAGAGGTCTAAGAATAGACCAAAGACACTAAGTGTCATGACCAAGAGAGATTGGTCCAGCATTCACGGTGAAGTGAAAGAGGCTGAGAGCATGAAAAGCCACTGCGATGGTGTGGGTTCCAGGATGGAACAAAACAAAGAGGAGAAAAACTCTTACTGCTCTCTCTTGCCTTTTGATTATATATATATATATGTGTGTTTATGCATTGTGAAAACAAAGGACTGTTGAATGCATGTATGATTGAGAATGAAATGTGTGTATTTACTTAAGTAAATTGTGAATGCTGGAATAGTTAATTCCCTGCCCAGGAATGGACATGAATGAGCTCATGTGCCTGTTGGGGGAAGGCATGAAAAATATGAAAGTCTCCTTGATGAGGCTTGGACTGTCATGCCAAATGGGGAAATTAATTGACTGATTTTAAATATCTATATTATGCTTGGTCTGATAAAATTTCAATGGTGCATTTCACATGTGAGAAAAGTGAAACCAGGTTGTGCACATTGATCATGGCAGCAGATCAAAAGTTGCTAGACTTAGCTGGAAGTCTCCTTCAAATGATTGCCAAGACCCAAGAGAATCTTGGGGAGATGCTCAAGATACAAAGAAGGCAGAGTGAAATGAACCACTATATTTTGCAAGACTCTATTAGTTTGCAAAGGGAGGTGAAAAGCCTTCTGGGATCAATCGGCAAAGGAAAGGAAGGTGGACCAGCAATGGGACATTTGTCCAGGCGACCCGATAAGAAACGGTCCATGCATGAAGACTCAAAGGAAATTGAGCAGGTAAAGATGAAGCAGCCAGTGAGATGCTGGAGATGCGGAGGACATCATTTACGCCGAGACTGCCCAATGAGGTAACATGATGAAGGCAATAACCGCAAGGTTCCTAGACTTCGAGAATCAGCTGGAAGCTGTAAACCAGCAGGAAAAGTCCATGGAAGCCGAGAGGCTTGGTCTTGAACGTTCAAAGTAAATGATTGAACGTGGGACAGATCTACAACTTTGAAATTTTGATGTGCAATCGTATATGTATTGTATATATGTAATGGAACACCGAGGACGGTGTTACTCCAAGCGGGAGGGGAATGTAATGTCCCTAGTTTTGACCCCGTTTGCATGATGTATATAATGTAAATAATCGTGGTGAGGAGCTAAAGGCAAAATCCCCACCATCGATTTGTGTGTGTATGTTTCGACAATAGGTATAATTGCCGATGGTAGGTCATGCTACTTGGCACATTATAATTCGACATCATGTAAACACGCACATCAAATAAAATAAACCCACAACCAGCTACGGCAGTGCAATGTTGAATGAAAAGGGCATGGTTCCAAAGGATAAGGGGGGGGGATGTCAATCCTTGGTTATGGGGGAAAACCCCATATGTTTTGCCACCTTTGTTTGATTGGTCACTTTTCCTTGTCTCATCCAACCTTGTCAACCTCTTTAATGCTTCAGCTGGTGGTTGAGGAGTTATGGCTGAGTGGTTGAGGGTAGTTATTGCCTTTGGGAGTGGGGTGGTAGGGCTGTCATTCCCATACCCACACCCACACTCCACCAACGACTCCATTCACGTCTGGTCTATTTCTCCTCACGCAGAGCCGTGGTCTGTTCTTCCTCACGCGGAGGGAATGCCTGTTCATCCTCGCGTGCATCGGATGGTCCGTTCGTTCCTCAGGGCGGTTGGTTCACCTCACGCAGGGAGAATTGTTCACTCTCATGCTGTTTGTCGGCCTGCCATGGCATTCTTTCCACTCACGCAGAGACCAGCGAGTTGTTCTCTCGCGGCCTTGCCTTCTCACGCAGCCAGGAGAGGAGCTGCGTATCTGTGGTCATTTACGCTTCCATCTGAGTGGGATCGGGTATGTTTTTCCCTGTGATTTGTGCTCCCTGATTATGTTTTGGGGCCACTGTCTTCCCCACGTGTTTTGTTGGCTGTGGTGTCCAAATTCGTTTTGGGCCACTGGGGATTGCTAATCTGTTGGCTGAAATTCCCTGTCTTAGGGTTGTGGATTGCTGCTATCATCCACTGTATGTTTGTGGCTGTTGACACACTCTGGTTTGGGTGTTGCAGCTGAGTTGTTCTGGCCACGATAGGGCCAAGAACAAATCCATGTTGATTTGTGGGCTCGAGCGGTGCTCACCTTTTGTTGGGGATTATCCCTGTTTTCCCTTGTGTCTTCACGGTGTTGTGAAGGGGTTGTTTTGCTGCGGGTATGCAGTGGTTTCCCCCTTGGGATGTGCTGGCTTGGTCAATTTGTTGATGGCCTGATAAACCCAGCTGCATTGATTTGGCTGATGGTGTCCCCTTGGCTATGTGTAAGCCTGCAAATGACCCTTATCCTTGGAGGAATCATGCCCAGTTCGGGGGTGGCAGCGTTGCTGAGAGAGTGATGAGCAAGATGGCCTATGGTTGGGTGGAACGTTGTAGCGACGTAGCTGGTTGCGGGATTCTTCACCAAAAGATAAGCCTGCTGTCTATATTTCATTTTTGCAATTATATATTGATGTCAATTGATTAGTTATGATGAACATGTTTATGCTGGAAATGTATGTGTGTTGCTTCCGCTGTATGATTGAGGATTCAAGAATTTGTGTATGCTTAGGCATCTTAATATGCATCCTGTAAGTTTTAATTCCAGCGTTGATTTATCCCTGTTTATGTTCATGGGGCGGTTTGGCCGGTCGTATTATGATGTTCGTCGCGTCCTCTTTGCCGGTCTGAGGGATGGGGACGTGACATCATCAATCTCTACTAGGAAGCATTGCTTACTTGGATGGAGAAGCTAATGCATTTTTATTATAATACCACAAATTATGAACAATCAAGAGTTGTATATCAAGTGTTTTTGGTTCCAAAGTCGACAATGTTATGGTAAGTATATAACATTTTGATTATTAATCTTACTCAACTTTCTTTTATGAATTAAATACTCATTCTAACTGGACCTTGTTATTTTTCAGGTTGGTAAGTATGGATTCTTTTTACTTCTTAACCTAGGGATCATTATTGATACCAAAGGAGAATGGGATAAATTTTTTAACCCTTATAGAGAAAGAAGGCCTTAAGTAGAATGGTGTAGAAAAATTCCATAATGCCAAATCTCCTTTTAAATCATTAATATCGATTATAGTTTCACTTACAAAAGTTGTGATGTTCACTCAGAACCAATTGATTTTAGTTGGAACCATTTATCAACCTTCGGTTGTTTCACTTACAAAAGTTGTGATGTTCACTCAGAACCAATGGATTTTAGTTGGAACCATTTATCAACCTTCGGTTCGTAACCTTGTTAAGCTTTATCGACATATTAACTAACGTATGTATTTATTAAAAATTTTTACCTAGCTTTGTACAGAGTTCGGTGAAGGGAAAGTGGCTGGTGCTGCCACATTGATCAGTACCAACAATCAATTTAAGTCTCCTTTGTAAAACCCTACTAGGTTCTTCCTTCTTCACTATTGTCCTTTCCCCTCTCGAATTGGGGAAACTCTGATCATCTCAACTCCCGTAGTATTCTTCAATTATGGTTGGTGAATCCGAGGTAATTCAATGAGAATTTACCACATACACAGTTTTTGTTTAAGTTGGATGTTCTTGGAAAGTGTTTGATGCTTAAATGGAGATCAGTTCAATGCTATTAGTAAGGAAACAATCATCCTACAACTCATTTGTTCCATAACTAGCTCTCTTCCTCCATTTCTTATATTATGAATTGCAAAGTTTACTAATCATGGCCATGCTATATCGTAGGTGTTGTCAATACTGAATTGTAAAATTCATCATTCAATTTATTAAATATTATCCAATATGTAAAATTTTAACCTTATAAATGATATCAGAGCTTTAGGCTCGATTCTCTTCCCACTCATATACTTCCTCCAGCGAACCTCACTCATTCTTCTCCACTACATATTCACCTACAAGCTCCCATCATTCATTGCATCCTTCCCCCCACTACCATCCAACCTACGTCCTTCTATCCTCCTTCACTTCCACTTCCCAGCACTCCCATGCACTCCGTAGAACCCTCCTTCCCCCCACTGCCATCTAACCTACGTCCTTCTATCCTCCTTCACTTCCACTTCCCAGCACTCTGTAGACCCCTCTCTGCACACTAGTGCGCACCTCCTCTTCTTTGCGCATACACCTTTCTCTTCATGCCCAATTCCTTCCTCTACTCTCCCATCTTCTCCTGCACCTTCCTCTCTGCTCAAAATCTTCCTGGCCATTCTCCCTCATTTCACACCCAATCGTAGCACGCTCTTCCCACTACTTCCCATCGTTGCACTCTCCCTGTGTTCTCTTCCCAGTTCCTTCTCCCTCCACACCGTGCATGACATCCCTACCTCGCGCAACCACATATCACCATTGCCACTTGCACCTCCCTCTCCCACGCGTCCCAGTCCTTCCTTCCACTTACATTACATGTCACTGTTAGCATACCCTCTCTCCTACGCGCGCCCACTCATTTCTATTCTCGCCACTGCTCATACCCCCGCACACTCCTTCCCTTCCCCCACTCTGCGCAACTTTCCACTAGCTATTGCTAAACCCATCGCCCACTTCTTTTTCCACCCTGCACTCCATCGCATGACCATCTCCCCTTACGTCATCTCTAGCTCCTTCCACCAGCACTTTCTTTCCTCATTGCGCCTAGAGGTGCTCTACAGCCCACTATGGGGGAGATCTTGTAACGTGATGTAACGTTTGTAACATGTCCACAAAAATTAATAGTGATAGTGTGTTTGTAACATGTCGGCAAAAATTAATAGTGATAGTGAATATTATGGGAGAGATCTTGTAACGTTATGTAACATTAATAACTTTTGTAACATGTCCGCTATAAATATTTACTTCTATTTACTTATGATTTCGGATTATGGGAGAGATGTTGTAACGTTATTCTTCATGTAAGTGTCGGTTATAAATATTTACTTTTATTTACTTATGGTTTCGGATTATGAGAGAGATGTTGTAATTTTATGTGACCTTCCTCATGTAAATGTTAGCTTTCCACATCCCAAATGATGTTATTTTAAAGATGCCTGAAAAATAAACAATGAACCCTTCCTTGATTGGACAAATTCTAGCTACACACATTTCCGTAAGCAACCCAAACTCTGATTCATAACTATGAGATTATTTGTTTGAAATCATGTTGGTGTTTGCATGCAAAATAAAAACGTTTGGATAAATACTTGTATCAAATCTTTGAATGCTTGGAAACTAAAAAGGTTTTTTTTTTTTTTGCTAAACGTTGAACTAAATCCTTGAATAAACAGAAATAAAAATGTTTGGATGAAATATAGGTATCAAATCTTTGAATGCCTGTAAAATTAAAACAATTTTGTATGGACGTTGAATTAAATCTTTGAATAACTGAAATAAAAACTTTTGGATCTGGACAAACTTCATCGCTGAACGTTTTCCATTCTGAAGCTAGAGGAAAAACGATTGCCTGAGATAAAGAAGCGGACTAATATAAATGTTCAAAAAAGTTTTTGGATTAATTTAGTTATGGCTGGGTGTTTCCCATGCCAAGGACAAAGAAAATGTATGTCATTTAAATTTATTTATGGTTGGGCATTGACCATACCAAAGAAAACCTATGCCATACAAAGTTATTTTAGGATGCAATGGAAGAATGTGTGATGGATAATTCCATTAGTAGCTAAGAGTATTGTATCCCTCCCATCTTGATATTGTATATACTCAATATCAAATTAAAATGGCATGCCAACATTTTCTTCTCTCCTCGAATTGTTTCGTGGCAAGGAACTCCACTGGTTTTTAACAAACAGTTCAATTTAAACCAACGTTGTCTTTATGTAGGCTAAATATTATATTATATTGGAAGAAAGTTTAGTCCAATTGAAACACAGACTATAAGAGAGATCCGTGTTCAACTCCAACACAATAAAATGAAATAACATTCTTTGTCTTTGTTCTGAAATCATGTGTATCAGAGATGTCTGTGATCCTTATATACTAAAATCACTGCACGTCCAACTTTTATGTAATCTAAATATAAGGATTAAAGTAATCTAAATATCTATAGTAATGGGAAAGAAGTGATACACTAGTAATAAGTAAATCAAATATGGGAAACCGATCTCAGACTCAGTGAACAACCATAGAATTTACAGAACAACCTGAAGAAGTTTGAGGCAATAACCGGATTTAGAGTTTCAATGAATTCCACATTCTACGAATACATGAACATTTTTTCAGAAAAAAATTCACGGCGATTCACGGCCGTAAACATGATCCACATGATCCACACGCTGTTTGGCCTCTTTGTATATGGTTTTGAAATGGATATGAACTTTATTACTTTGGATGGTCTGGAAATGGCCAATTTATTACTCAGCTTATGAATTATCATTCATTTATGAGACTACTTCAGCCAGCTTGTTTTGCTCTGGTTATTTTGGTTGTGATCACTATGATTCATAGTTGATCTGACCTGAATGATCAGGAATGATGAAAAAATTCTGCTAAGATCAGACTGATTTGATTGCATGGCATTTTGCGGAAAAGTTTCGGTGAATGTTATGTTTTTTTTTTAGGATATTTTTGTATGTAATGACAACTTTACAGTTGGATCAGTTATGGATATGGTAATGGTTTTTGTGCTCCTCCTGAGGCAAATATTGTTATGTAATGACAACTTCATAGTTGGATTTTGTATAATGGACTTTGAAGGCCATTTGCTGAAAGTGAATAAAATATTTACGATTTTTTTCTTTGGAAAAAAAAAAACATGATCCACACATGGTTTATTCATGTTACTTTTTTAAACAATATGTGCATAAATTTGTCGATTAAGTTCTCGTTATTTAGAGAATCCAAACATGGATCTCCTTATTTACATAATCCAAACATGGAGTGGAAAATTTAAATTAAAAAGATTTTGTATGTGGAAGAAAAAATTATATGTAATTTTACATTATTTTTGTATAAATAAATAAGACAAAATACTGGTAGCAATGTATGGATAATTCATAGTTTAAATAATGTATGGATAATTTATAGTTTATGAATTGATAACTAATAGTTTATGGAAAATAACTTGAAGAATGTGATAAAAAATATATATATAAAAAATAACTAATAGTTGATAAATAAATAACAAAAGATTGTCAATAATAATAAAACATGTAGTTAGTCACCATTAAACTTGTTTAACTAAAAAAACTTTTGCAATATTTTGTTGGCAATTATTTACATTAAAATTTTCTCTAATTAAAAATTAACTTCGCAATATTTGAGTACAATAAAAGAGGTTTGCATCTTGGAGATTGGATCTCTCTCGGCCTTTGATAGAGCCTAGGATTTGGATCTAGGTTGGTTTAATCTCATAATGCTTTTCATGTAGTCGAACTTTGACTTGATTTTCCATGCAATGGAATGGAGAGGATATTGAAAAATAAAGTAAGTAGAGAAGATTCGACTCGACCTTCGGTACCTAACCTCAGCATCGTATATAGTGGGAGGGGAGTACCTTGGGACATGGATAGGCCCGGGCCCCCTTGCTTAAGGTCACTGGTAAGGGGTTAAAATCCCGTCCGTATTTCAGTCAATGAAGTGGGACCCTAACGGTGGGGGAAGGTGGTTTTCACCCAGCCCACCAGAGGTCAATTCCCACCGAGACATGGCCCGCTGTGATAAGGCTCAAAGGGTAGACGCCCCCTGGATAGACTACCGCCCCTTGTCGGGATTGGAGTCGGGACGTCTCGACCCTTGCTGAGTCAGAAGTTTCTGGTATATTCTGGCTTGCGGGCTGTCGGTTTATACCACAGGTTATAGTGGCAGCCGGCGGATTTGATCCTGGGTATGGCCCAGACAATTGCGACGAGTTACCGATTCCTCTATAAAAAAAAAAAATCTCGTCTGTATTTCAACATAATTCAAAACAAACAAATGGAGCCTTGTATTAATTATGAGAAAATTTATCATGTTATTTACTGTGCAAATAGTTTCTTTATGGGAACTTATGACATATAGAAAAGGACTCGTTATGTTGAAGTTATAAAATTGTAATTTGAATATGTTGTTGGTCCAAAACGCAGAGTAGAGAAGACTAAAGTCGACATGGCGACATTGAATTGGAGGAGATTATTTTGCATGATAAGTCTTTCACAATGGATGATTGCAATGCTACCATATTGTTACCTCCATCAACAAAACCTATGACACAACATCCTTGTTTATTTTGATTATTAAATTTATTTTTAATTATGAGAATTTGGCAACCTCTCAAGAGTATAAGAAACAACTAGCAAGTTACATATACCTATAACTCTGGTCAGGGTTCAAGGAGTTAATATGTGTAGCCCTTTTCTCCACTAGAATTGAACCTATGATCTCCCCACAGATAATACATGTTCTAAACCATTAAACCTACTAAACTGTGTTTTTTTCAAAGTTAATAAACACAAAGTTTCAAGCAAATAACCTATCACAAAAAGAATGTCTTAACAATATATCCATTCACATTTTACTCTACATCCCATAGATGGTTTACCCTTACGGAGCGTCTTATATACAGGACAGACTTTCCCTCGGGCCTCCCGAGGGAAAGTCTAACAGGCTCCCCTCCCGAGAGAAAGTCTGTCCAGTATATAAGGATTACCTTACCCTTACCATGAAATTGGATCCAATAATCTTTATACCATTGCCCTGCAACACAAGGTCAAGGCACTGCCGACCGTACATGAGTGGACACCACACCACTACAGTTGTAACACTCACCAAAGGGGACCACCAGGCAATGCCCGAGATATTTATTCTCTTATCTACGTTGGTAAACATGCCCACGAGAGAGTTGTAGATTGGGGTGTAAAGTTTCATGCAGCGCACCAAGGCCCTTACAGTCGATTCGCATATTCTTAGCGTCGATTGACACGTGGATGCCACCAACTTCGTCCTTAGACAGGATTCTTGATCGATTGAATCGATTTAGACAGGATTCGTGGTATAAGAAATCGATTTAGACAGGATTCTTGATCAACAGAGTTCGGATGAGCTAGTAAGAGAGGTCTCTTCCAAATAGCAAAAGGAAGACGAATGGCCATCGCCGAAGAAGAGAATACCCGGTGCATTGACATGGCAAACAAGATCTCAACTTCTTCTTCCCAGCGATACCTTAATTCGTAACCAATTTCGACTGAATCATTAAAGTATGTTGTTCTCACGTGGAAATGAGTTGGTGATTTGAAAATTCCGTGAAGATATTTACATACCACCTCGTGTTTATGAGAGATGCAAGGCCAAATCTAGATGCAGAAATTCTTCACTCGCTTGTTTCTGTGAAAGAAAATAACGGAGCAACAGAAACAGTACAGGTAGATGATTGCCTTCTCATTATTCAGAGCTGTTCAAATAGGAAACAGTGAACAACAATACTGTGGGTGAATACCACTGTTAGGTAAATACCGTGGGTTACCTAACTCACTAACCTAACTATGGGTGAGATTACTCTCTTCAACACACCCCCTTAATCTCAACTGGTAGTACATCATCAGCACTATCTATGCCTAAGTGCTCTCTTTGATATACAAATGCAGATGTTCCCAATGGTTTGGTGAACATGTTAGCTAACTGCTCCTTAGAGCCACAAAATAGTAAAGAAATTTGTTTTTCATTGACTAACTCACGAATGAAGTGATAACGATTATCAATGTGTTTGCTTTTTCTATGAAATACATTATGTTTAGACAACTGTATTGCAGAGTTATTATCACAGAAAATAGAAGTGGGATCAGTTGGAGTGTGTCCCATATCTATCAACAGTCTTCTTAGTCAAGCTCCATGGCAAGTTGCTATGGTGGTTGCTACATATTCTGCTTCTGCAAAAGACATGCTCACAATGGGTTGTTTTTGAGATGCCCAAGAGATCATATTTGTACCCAAATGGAAAGCATAACCAGATGTGCTTTTCCTATCATCAAGACTACCTGCAAAATCACTGTCAGTGTACCCTGTAACAGTACTGTCTGGTGTATGAGTGTACCAGAGGCCATATCCAAGTGTGCCTACAACATATCTCAGTATTGTTTTTCCAACGTTCCAGTGAGAGTCTTTGGGAGACTCCATAAATCTGGATATAAGACTGGCAACATACATCAAATCAGGTCTAGTTGCAGTCAAATACATTAAACTGCCTACCATTTGTTTATAGAGTGTATTGTTTACTGTTGGTTCATCACCATTCTTGGTTAACTTGGTGCTAAGAGCTATAGGGGTTTCTGTTGGTTTACATTTATCCATTCTGAATCTCTGCAAAATATCAATAGCATACTTATGCTGGCAGATAAAAATACCTTTATCAGTTTGAGTAACTTCCAGGCCAAGGAAGTACTTCATCAGTCCTAGATTAGTCATTTCAAATTCTTTTTTCATGACTGTCCTAAAATATTCAAGCATCAAATTACCAGTGTAAATCATGTCATCAACATAAAGACATACCATAAATATTTTACCTTGCTTTGTTTTGACATATAGAGTGAGCTCATTGCTGCTTCTGTTGAAACCATTGTTGATGAGGTAGGCATCAATCCTACTGTACCAAGCTCGTGGAGCTTGTTTTAGACCATATAGGGCCTTTTTGAGCTTAAATACACTTTGTCTTCATGACCTTTGACAGTACAACCAGGTGGCTGGCCTACATAAACTTCTTCTTCAATGAACTTTATGTCTCTACTCACCATAAGCTGCTTGGTGACAGGATTATATAGCTCGTATGCCTTGTGCTGTTCACTATAACCAGTGAAAATGTAGCGCTCACTTTTCTTATCTAACTTTCTTTTGAGTTCATCAGGTATATGTGCAAATGCAACATAACCAAAGATTCTGAGATGTGAGACACTAGTGTTAGTGCCACTCCATGCTTCTTCAGGAATCTTGTCTTGGACAGTTACTGTGGGTGATCTATTGAGCAAGTAGACTGAGCATCCAACAGCTTCAGCCCAATACTCATTTGACAGCTTCTTGTGTGACAGCATGCTATGAGCCATGTTCATGATGGTCTGTTTCTTCTGTTCAACAACTCCATTCTGCTGTGGAGTGTATCTGGTGGTGAACTGTCTTTGGATGCCATGCTGCATACAAATGTCTGAAAACTCATGTGAATCATATTCACCTCCACCATTTGAACTGAGCATTTTAATGGACTTTCCAGACTGCTTCTCAGTAAGAGCCTTGAACTCTTTAAACTTGGAGAAGGTCTCTGATTTGTGCCTAAGAAAATAAATCCATGTTTTTTGCTAAAGTCATCAATAAAGGTCAGAAAATAAAAACTGCATCCTATGGATTGGGTTTGTATGGGTCCACAAAGCTCTGTATGAACTAACTCAAATTGCTATTTGGCTCGAGACGTGGAAGTGGGAAAACTGTCCCTATGATGTTTACCAGTGATACAATCCTCACAGGTGTTGGATTGTTTATGAATAACCGGTAATCCTTTGACCATTAACTGTTTGTGCAAGAGATTGAGACTTTTGAAGGGAAGATGACCGAATCTACAGTGCCATAACCAGGATTCATCTTGACTAGAAACTGTATGAACTACAGGATGTGGAAGGTTAGCACTCCTAAGACTAAGAGGAAAGATTCTATTCTTGGTCATTTCAACTTTGGCTATGAGTCTCTTACTAGGTGGTTTATCATAGATAGCACAGTATGTATCATGAAACCTAACATCATAATTATTCTGAAGTAATTGACCTATACTGATCAAATTTACAGTCAAATGAGGTACATAAAACACCTCATGAATGGACATTTTTTCATTTTGATTATTAAGTACAGGAACAATACCTTTTCCTTTTGCTGGAACCAGAGAGTCATCTCCTAGCTCGATATTCGTGATAACAGAGGAATCTAGACTAGAGAATAGTGACTTGTTACGTGTCATGTGATTGCTGCAATCGCTATCTAGTAGCCATAGATCTGAGCTGCAGTGTTCTTCAGTTGCTTGATAAGACAGAAACATCAACTCTGACGAGCCTTCTTCTTCTTTGGTGACATTGGCTCTGCTATTGTTCTGGTCCGCTTGCTTCTTTCTGCATTCTCGTTCATAGTGCCCATACTTCTTGCAGTAGTTACATCGAACATTGGATTTATTGGTTTATCTCTTGCCTCTTCCCCTCTGACCTTGAGAGTTGTGAGAGTGTTTTGAATGCTCTGAGTGTTCATGATTATGACTGGTTCTTTCTTCTGTAGATCGAGACCATCGACCTCTTCTTCCTCTACCTCGTCCTCCTCTGCCTCGACCTCTGTGGAGGGAAGCTTGAGTGTTGAATGCATTGGTCAACGATTCTTCTTCTTGAGTGAACCGTGCTTCATGAGATAGAAGAGATCCAATCATTTCTTCTAGGGTGAACTTAGACAGATCTTTTTCTTCTTCTATGGTAGTCACTACCATAGCAAATTTCTTAGTGAGACACCGAAGAATCTTTTGAACAACGATTTTTTGTTCTAGCGGTTCACCATAGGTTTGGAATTGGGTCACAAGACCCGAGACCCTAGTCATGAATTGATCCACAGATTCTGACTCTTTCATCTTCAAACTTTCAAATTGAAGGCGTAGGGTTTGCAGTCTTACCGTTTTAACGCGATCGGTTCCCTTGTAGGATGATGCAAGCAGATTCCAAACCTGATGTGCACTGGTAGCACCTGAGATCCATGGGAAAATGGACTCTTCAATGCAACTTTGGATCAGTCATGTGGCTGTGAGATCTTGGTCTCGGCGAGCTTCGAGAGCATTTTTCTGGGCATTATTCATTGCAGCCAGAGCAACCGCTTCAGGTTCTGTGAATTCGGTTTCCACCATATCCCAACATTTATTGAGTTGCAGAAATTTCTTCATTTTGATAGACCAAAATTCATAGTTAGATCCGGTCAGAACAGGTCTGGAGATTGGCTTCAAAGAGCTCGTATTAGCCATTGGATTTGACTAAAAACAAATATTTTCCCTTGTTTTTTTTTAAATAAAAACAAAACTATGCTGAGCCTTGTGCATTTTTTTTTGAATAAAAAAAAAATAACTTGCTTAGTTTCTATTTTGAATAAAAACCAGCACCGCTCCTGGTGCAAAGGAAATAGGCGGCGGGGGGCGCAGTGCCCGAAATCGGTATAAGTCCCCGCAGTTCACCGCGCTCTTTAGATATATGAAAAGCGGTGGTACCGCTTATGGCCTTTTCAACATGGGCGGTGGCACCACTCTCGCAATGTGGGAGAGAAGTGGTGTGTGCAAAACAAAAAATAAAAATAAAAATTTGGCCTCAGAATAATAACATAGGGACCTTTTGAGCAATTGAATTTTCTTACACTCTGTGCTACGACTAACTGCCCAGATCAGTTCTCGAGTGCTTCTGGACAGTAGATTGATGAATCGGATGCGCAATAACCTAGCATCCCTCCTTAGGTTACGTTATGGACACATGAGCAAGGAATAGGGAATCGGGATCGAGACTGAATGCTAAGAGGTGAAATTCCTGCTACTCTCGCAGCATGTTTCAATGCGTCTTCATTTGCCTTCCATCCGGCCAATCGTTCCAGCTTGGTAGTACTCAATTTGAGATATAACCAGCTTCAAGGTACGATTCCTTCTCAAATCGGTCACTTGACAAATCTTCAAGAGATGGACTTGGGAAACATTCTGAATGCCATTTGTAATTGTAGGAGCAGATTTGCTCTGTTCAAGAAACCGCTGCCAGGAGGATGCAATACGAGCTCCTTTTGAAATTGATGATGAGAGAAGTCGTGGCGATCTACGCTGACAACGATTACGGCACCAAAGTGTTGCCCTTCTTGATGGAATATCTCTGAAAAGTTGGAGGTTGCTCAGATCTGAAAAGATCTATAAGACTTAGATATGAATCTACAAAAGTGGATCAGATCAGTTTTAAAAAAAAAACGGATCTCTGCGATTGTGCCAAGAATGGAAGACTCCACTGCGATCAAATAGATCTTCTAAGCTAGAGTGCTTTCCACTCTGTGAAAAGGCTTACCCCAACAATGGAAGGATCAGGCCGTAAGCTCTGATACCATGTGAAAGAAAAGAATGGAGCAACAGAAACATACGGGCAGATGATTGCCTTCTCATTATTCAGTATTGTTTTTAAACAACAATACTGTGGGTGAATACCACAGTTAGGTAAATACCGTGGGTTACCTAACTCACTAACCTAACTACCGGTGAGATTACTCTCTTCAACAGTTTCATCTCTCATACCAACCCTCCGGCGGTTAATTCTAGAATTTCATGTATTCATTTTCTGAGACTGTCATGAATTTTGGGAGGAGCGGATTGTTTATCGCAAGTTTTTTTTTCATTCTCAACAAGAACTCAAGAACAAATTTGGATAGCAAGTTTTTATTTACTAACAGCAAGTTGTCAAAACATCAAGAACAATTAGTTTTAAATTAAGTTAATGTTGGATAATTAGTTTTAAATTAAGAACTCAAAAGATAAGGACAATTAGTTTTAAGTTTTAAATTTAAGTTAATTCAAAATAAGAGCAATTAATTTTAAATTGAGTTAATTTTGGCTTAAATATAATTACAAATTAACGAATTTTAAATAAATTAAATTAATTCTGACTCTGATATACTTATAAATTAACGAAATTTAAATATAATGTCTATCTTTTTCAGTATTGGAAAATTTTGTAACAATTTTTTTGGTATCGAATTGAATTCGAACTCGACCTCGAATTGAATTCGAACTCGAGCTTAGTAACTATGCTGCAATTCAAATTCTTGAACTGCAACACAAACGGTGGTGGTGCGGAGCTCCTGAAGCGAGTCGGATCCTGTGTCAATTCCACCACCGTCATTTGACCATCCATGACAGCCTCCTCCTAAGAGCTGAGTAGCTCCACCAGCGTGGAAGACTTTCATTCACAGCTGCGGCTCCAAGAACCGACCATGAATCGAGCCTGATCGCTTCCATGCAGTTTCGTGAAATCCTATAAACAATCCATAGAATCCATGGAATCCCTAGGTTTCATGGGGTATTCTTCACCTTAACTGTTCAGTTTCTCATATTAATCAGAGTCTTTGAATATTTGGAACAACAATATTATATCAGTGATGAAAACTAATCATTTATACACTACAGTAGTACACCCAAGGCTGTTATTTCCCTTCCCCTTCCCATTATAAATTGAAATGGTTTCGGGTCTATTTCATGGAAATAGACAGCAAGATAGTGTGGCATTAAAGTAATTCCTGCAATAGTGTCAGGTGCAATAAGCATTTTGTAGTAGAGCATTTAATGTTACGACCTCAGGAATATCAGATATCAATTCTTGGATTTGATAGGTCATTCTTAATTTAATGGAATAAGCTAACTATGGAGCAAAGGAGAAGGAAAGTCAACGTTGACTTTGCTCCTCCTCGGTCCGATGAAGAGAGGTTTGCTCCATAGCTAGCCCAGGCCTAATTTAATTGTTAATATCTTCCAACTGAAGTATTCAGTTGTTTACTGCACCCAATAAAGCAGTTTCCAAACAATGTGTAAATATTTACATGTAAAACCACAGCAAAGGTACATGCAGGGTGCTTATTGAACCCAGTAAAGTAGCTGCTAAACAATGTGCAAATATTTACATGTAAAGCCACACGAAAGTATATACACAGTTTTTATTGCCATGAGAGATTAGGATAATAGCAATAATGTCATGGAACTAGGTTTTAAGAAAGAAGATTCACTTAAATATATTAGCAAGTGCCCCAATAGGTGTAGGGGAAAGTGGTTAGCAAGTATGATCTTAAAATGTTTAGCCACTATGAATAATCAATCAATTAAAAATCAATAATAAAATTATAGGCATGTGAATTGCATAACCTCTAACACTCTAATTGAATGTATGGATATTGAGAATAAATCATAGCAATATTAAAACTGATAAATATATGTATTTCACCTTAGATGTATTTCATGAAAGTTAATGTATTTAGTAATTGTTCTTATAATTACCCACCATCTTTCACAATTTGGGTAGAAACATTAGTAACAATGCAAATTATTAATAGATATAGACAAAATAGTATAAAATTTAATTTAAATTTAGAATGAAATTTAAATTAAATATAGATTTACTTCCTTGAAATCTAAATATGATTTGTAGTTATGTTTTTTTTGGAAAATGTTGAATCAATTTTGAAATTTAACTTTTTTTCAAATTGGTTGTTTTGATAAAATTATCAATTTATTATTTAATATTCACCACCAAAATCTATAATTTTATAAAACTAAACACAATTATCAAACATGCATAATGACATAATTTTTTTAATGTTTTTATTATCCAAAATCTTCCACTTTTCAAAAATTGTTCAATTATTACCTTTACATAGACAAATTCCCATCAATCTATTTGAAATTAAAATCTTGTATGTTTTTAACCCAAGAACCTCCATTTTTCTTGAGTTGTTCCATTACTAAGTCTCTATGTCTCCAAATTCCCATGAATCTACTTGAAATTCAAAATTCCCATCAATTTACTTGAAATTCAAATATTAGATTCATTGAAACACATTAATTATTTGAGGTTTTAAAGGCTACTTGGAAGTTATTTTCCATTCAATGTCAAATATCCATTAGAATCCCAAAGCTTGTGCATAATCTTGGACGTGTCCATGTCCATTACTTTTTCACTCAACAAAATAATATTGTATTGTGTTCATCATCAATTCAGAGTTGCAATTAGTTAAGCAAAGGTTTTAAAATAAAAAACCATTATAAGTTCAAGCCAAGATTACTATAATTAAATATAGAACATGATCAATGTCAATTAATTGAATATGTTAGCCCTTATATCTAGATGAAGTCATACATTTTATGAGGACAATACATTTTATGAGCAATTGTCTATTTATGTTCTTTTACTATTTTTGATAATATAAACTTTGTAATTTTATTTATGATTTTCAATCATTGATAAATACTTTGCAATAATTTTTGGCATGAGAAACACTTTATATTTTTCAATCATTTATGCTAGTATATAATTTGCATAATATCAATACAAATCTACACAAAATTAAACAAACAACTACTTAAATGAGCAAAAAAAAATTACATATTACAAGTCAATTGATTATCTCAATCTTCTTTCCAACAACTATTTCCCGTTTATATAAAAAAATTTGGAAAAAAACAATAAAAAAACATTTTTAGACAAAATAAACAATATTAAATCATTAAAAACTAAAACTAAAATAATGATATATATACTCTTTGACTTATATTAACTTCGATTTATATAAACCCAATTTCTATTAAAAATTATATAATTCAATTTATTGAACATTATTTAATTTAACTTGCATTTCAATTCACAAAAACGTCTCTTGTTTTCATTATAGAATTACCTCTTTAAACATTGATTAGATGTCAACCTTTTCATTTAACAACTTTAATTTAATTTCATTCTTGAAATCTGGAGCTTGAATAAAGTGATTCTTTTTCTTAATAATATATGTCATAAATGGTTTTATTTCATTATTTAATAACTGCAATATAGATAAGTGACCAAACATTATAAAATAAAGAATAGAAGACTAAAATGACTAATTCATGTATAATTCGAATGAAAAAAACTATTTAAGAGATGGATTACAAAGTGGGTCATTTGACAACCATGAAAATTCTATGAAAGGTTGTGTTAAAATCCTTCACTAACTATCTCTTTTATTTTAGGATGGATAGTTTTTTAGTATTTATTTAATTAAATATTAATTAAGTTAATCCTCATTTTAATTATTGAGATTAAACAAAGTTAAACTTGTGTTTACGTGGTAGTTGAATATTTTACTCTTGATAAAGTCAGGGTTGTTATACATCTGTAATAGGAATGAGATTGTGATCTACATGTACATAAGATTGTGATCTACATGTACCAGCGTAGATCCAAATCCTAAGCTCTATCAAGCGTCTAGATGGATCAAATCTCTCGAGGTGCAAACCTCTTAGGTATCCATTGATTTGATTCAAACCAAAAGACATATCTTTTTATTTAAGGTCTACATATAATTTTATTATTATTAATATTCAATATTATTTATGGTCGACATATAATATTTTTTATTATTTTTTATTTTGCTAGGAACCAACATTGCATCATTTCCCCACACATGGTTTTAAAACCATATGCAAGCCCTGGTACAATCATGGGTTGTTTAGGAGGCCTTGCACATGGTCCTAAAACTATTTGCAAGGCCCTCCTAAACCATGTACAATAAAACCATGGGTTGTTTAGGAGGCCTTGCACATAGTTTAAAAACCATGTGCAAAGCGTCCTAAACCATGTACAATAAAACCATGGGTTGTTTAGAATGCCTTGCACATGGTTTTAAAACCATGTGCAAGGCCAACATTTTTTTGCAGATAATTCAATTTTGTGTTTTTTTCTTGACCCACATATTTTTTTAGGGATAATTAAATTTTTACTTTTTTATTGTTTTGTTAGGTAAGAAGATTACAACATCTCCCCATATTAGATTGTTTTTGTGGCCAACATTTATTTTGGCGTATGAGAATTTTTTTTTATTAATAAAAATAACGTTACCAAAGTGATATTATTTTTTATTTTGTGTTACAAAATCTCTCCCATAATATTCACTATCACTATTATTTTTTGCCGACATGTTACAAACTTTACTAACCTTACATCACGTTACAGGATCTCTCCCATAATATTCACTATCACTATTATTTTTATCTCTCCCATAATATTCACTATCACTATTATTTTTTGTCAAACGTTACTAACGTTACCTTACAAGATCTTCGCCATACTGGGTTGTAGAGTGCCTTTCGGCGCAACAAGTCTTTGGGAATTTATTACAATTGGTTTCATTTGAATTCATAACACAACTCTCACCACTCCATGTAGATGTACGGGGGATCTACCTAAGAATTCTTGTAATGGACTTCCTATACACCACATTTTAGTAGTGTTGAGGTTTCCTATAAGAGGGTTCACGGTTAGTTGTAACCTAATAATAAAAATTTCCATTGTACAAAATATTGAACTGTTATATGCTTCCATCATATTTACATGTTGTATGAGGCTATTATTTACATATTTCCCATAACTAAACTCACAAAAGTCTTAATTCACTAACAAACTATAACAAAACTAATTTATTTTTAACAAGAAGATACCTACCTAGATAAGAAAATTTATTCTAGAAGACTCATTTTATACCATTTGTAGCAAATAGTGTCGTAAAACATAGAACTGAACACAAACAAGTGTGGATCATAAATGAATAGGGGGCAAAATGTAACTTCGGATCTTAGTGATCAAACCACTTTTTACAAATTGACTTAAAGGGGGTTTGTATGGGGACATTCTATGGCTCTTAATACATAAGAGTAAATCAAACAATGTGATCATTCAAACCATGCCAATAATTCATTGCATTTTTTCCTAACATATTGAACAAATAGGAGCCCATGGTCATATTTTATTCATAGGATGAAAGACACTGATGAATAGTCATTATGAAAAAATTGGAATACAAACTAAAGAATATGGCATTAACATATATATAGCCTTGTCTTGGAAATAAGAACCATTTATCATGATTAATCAGAAAAAATATGTATGATGTACCTAGTAATCAACTTAGACACCAAATAGGTTGTATTATATTTCCTATAAAATCCACCATGATTTATTCACATAAATATTTAATTCCTCAAAGGGATACAACCATAAAAAATGTGTCACCATTGTCCAATATAATAAAAATTGACTAAATGGTATCTAGATTTTTTTGTGGAAATTGAACCCAAGGGATATAACAATTACACTCACAAAATCGCTAATCAAACATGCAAAATTAACACCAATATAATTACATGAGAGAATCAAATGCATAAAGATTCCATTCGAAATAGTCAAAAAGCAAGCTTACCAAAACTAGTTAAATCCCCCATAGGTGCATAAAGTAGTTTCCAAATCTAGGTAGATGCTCACGAATTGGCTAAGTCAAGTGGGAAAGCTAAATAGGGATGGAAAGAAAACTCATACATGCTTTATTTGGAGAAAAGGATGGAGGATGATGTGGGCAAAAAACAAGGCAACTACACCTAGTCTAGCTTTTCCTTTTGACTTAATTCAGAAATAAAACAAGGAATCTTTTTAGAAAAAGTAGATATGCGCTTTAGAGAATCTGGAATAAAGAAGACATTCTAAATTGGGTTTCCAGGATGTTTCCCAAGCGCTCCATGACTCTGTTTTATCATGTGTTGACTTCTAGGACATGTAGAAGGCAACTAGCATAGAATGGACTCTAGGAAACTAGGTAATAAGACAAAAATAATTAAATTAATGTCGGTAACTATGGGTTGATTATTCTAACACCCCCCTTAAGCCTTACTTTATGAGTAAATATAAAAAAACTATAGGGTCTAGAAACAAGGCTTAGTCACCCTTTACATACCACTTGTTCATACAACCAACGAAAGAGGCAAAAACCCAGTGGGAAAACCCTCCCTTAAACATGGATAGGAAAAACAAAATTTTGGAAATATTGTCATCAATCATGATTCACAGCATGATCAGCAATCCCCAGCATTGATTTGAGATTTCTGAATGTCTTCTCACAAAAAAAATTGTGAAGATGTCTGCTACTTGTTTTGAAGATGCACATAAGAGTAGATCAATGGTACCATCATGCACAAGCTGTCTGATGTAGTGCATATGGATATCAATGTGATTGGTTCACTGTCTCTGAACTGTATCATTGCATATTCGAATGGTGCTCTAATGATCACAGTAGATAATAGTTGAAAAATATGATTCGAAGCCACATTCTCCAAGTATCCCCCGCAACCACAAACATGGATTTGTTGTATTTACAACTCCTCTATACTCTGCTTCTGTCGATGAGAGTGTTATGGCACTCTACTACTTGCTTGACCAACTGTTTGGTCCTTCTGCAAGCATGAATACATATCCTGATGTAGAATTTCGATCTGTGTTGTCACCTGCCCAATCACTGTCAGTAAACCCAATCAAATCAAGATTATATTTTGCTTTGTAGAAGATCCCATGAGTTCTTGTTCCTTGAACAAAGTTTAGGATCCTTTTGGCTGATCTCCAGTGGATCTCATGAGGCTGATCCATGTATCTCAAATCCACACTAAATGCATAAGATAGATAAGGTCGAGTGTGTGTAAGATAAATCAAACACCCAATCAACTGCCTATACAGTGTATTATTTACAATAGGAGAAGAACCTGCTTCTTCAAGCTTAACTCCTGAAAGGAAGGGAGTCTTACTTGGCTTGCAATATTTCATGTTGAACTTGTTTAGCAAATCCAAAGCATACTTGGACTGATGTACTTTGATTCCATGTTGGGATTGAACAATTTTGAGACCCAAGAATTGGCTCAACAATCCCAAATATGTCATAGAAAATGAATGGTTCATTGCATCCTTCAAGGAGGCAATCTCTTTCTTTGAACTTCCTGTAGTCAGTAGGTCATCCAAATACAAGAAAATAATCATCAAAGAACCATGAATTAGCTTCAAATAGACATTAGGATCAGACTTACATCGAAGAAAACTCAGTGATAGCAAAAATCCATCAATCTTGGCATACCAAGCCCTGGGGGTTTGCTTGAGCCCATACAGTGATTTCTTTAACCTGCACACTAAAAATGGATTAGAAACAAAACCTTAAGGTTGTTGCATGTAAGTCTATTCAATGAGATATCCATTTACGAAAGCACACTTCACATCCATGTGATGCACTTCCCACTACTTCGAAGCTACAATGGCTAGAGCTAGCCTTATGGAGTCCATCTTTGCCACTGGTGCAAAGGTTTCATTGTAGTCAATACCATGTACTTGTGAATAGCCCTTGGCTACCAATATTTCCTTATGTTTCAAAGGTGAACCATCAGCAGCAAACTTAGTCTTAAAAACCCACTTACATTGAACTAGCTTCCTCCCTAGGGGAAGATCAACCAGTTCCCAGTGTTGTTCTTCTAGAGCGAGCTGAATTCTTCTTTCATTGTTGTTTTCCATCTTGGATCATGTGTTGCATATTCATATGTTTATGGATCTGATTCAACCATCAGATAGCACTTCTTAGCAAATATAGGATCTTTCACAGAAAGGGCACTCTCAAATTTAGATCTAGTCCTCCTAGTGTCATTAGGATTTCCAGCTAGTTCCCCAGCTGCATGAATGGTATTTGCTGCCCATTTTGGTCTTGTAGGAATGTTAGGATCTATAATAAAATCATCATTATCAGACATATCAGAATCATAAAACTCATTAGTATCTTCACTTACAATCAATGGTTCTAGTGGTGAAGAAGACTCTCCAACTTCAACTGCTACTAAAGGCTCTTCTAGGGACTGAACACTTCTTTCAGTGAAATATTTGTTAGTGCTCAAGTTTATTAGCTTGTACCATTTTGAGTCTTTAGAATACCCAACAAATAGACACTCTTGGCTTTGGGGTTGCAAATCCTTCCTCTTTTTAGTTGGAATTCTAGCCCAAGCCTTTGAGCCAAAAATCCTGAAATGGGTCACATTTGGCTTGTTCCCACTCCAGGCTTCAAAAGGAGTCATACCATCAATATGCTTATGAGGAACCCTATTCTATATGTAGGATAAATAGTTTATAGCCTCGGCCCAAAAATTTGGTGGCAAAGTCTTAGCCTCCATCATGCAGGTTGCCATCTCCTTCAGTGATCTGTTCATTCTCTTAGCAACACCATTTTACTATGGTGTGTAAGGGATCGAATGTTGCATTTGAATACCTACATCTTTAAAATACTGAATGAACTCAAACTTGACATAATCACCACCATTTTCAGATTTGAGGATATTGAGTTTCCTCCTAGACTGGTTTTCAACCAAGGTTCTAAAGACTTTGAAGAGGTAAAAAACTTAAGATTTATGATTTAGGAAATGAACCCAACAATACCTGGAAAATTCATCTATGAAGGTCATTGCATATTTGTATTGAATAATGGAGATATGAGGGAATGGACCAGCAATGTCACTGTGGATCAGCTCAAGAGGTGTAGAGGTTCTCTCATGATTAACTTTCTCGAACTTGTGCTCTAGGTGTTTTCCTAGGATACAACCTTGACAGAATCCCTTAGAAAAATTGATCTTTGGTAACCCTATGACCATATATTTTTCACTCAAATCATAAAGATACTTGTAGTTAAGATGGCCAAATATTTCATGCCAAATCTTGCTTGATTCATTAGCATGAATCAGAATAGCAGAGAGGTTTGAGTAGGGTAGAAATTGGCAAAAAATGTATACCTTAGAAGTGTGATCAACAACACCTTTTGCTATGACTTTGCCATTCTAAATATCAGTGATTTCAACATGGTCAAGGGAGAAGATGACCTTCTTTGGAGACCTAGTATGATTCATCTGATACACTGACAAGAGATTAGAGGCAAGACCTAGAACATACAACACATTATTGAACTTACCATGGTCAAGATCAATCCTTCCCTTCCCCAAACTGTCAGTGAGAGAGTCATCTCCCAAAACTATTGGTGGACCTTTCGACATATCAAGAGAGGAGAATGTCTCTTTTGACGAAACCATATGTCTAGAATCTCTAGAGTCTATGATGAAGCTAGGTGAGCTTGATGTGCCAGCAACCAAGGCATGTACTCTCTCTCTCTGTCCTCTGAATTTGATCCTCCTTCCATCTTCTTTGAGAAATCAGGAAGGGAGATGTTATTCTTCTCCAGGAGTTGGGTCAACATGTCAATTTGCTTCATACAAGATCTCTCAGGATGATAGCCCTTACTGCAGTATGCACACTTTCTCATTTTTCCTTTGTTCTTCTTCTTTTGGTAGTTCTTCTTGGAACCTTGGGGCACCTCTTCAGACTTAGAATTATCTCTCTTTTGTTCAGGTGGATTTTTATCTTTTTTCTTGCTTTTTGAATCCACCCTTGAACCTCCAGCAACCAAATCTTGGTCTTTGGAAGGTTTGATGGTGCCCATCATCACCAACTTATCTTGCTCTTGTGTGAGGGATTCCATGAACTCTGTAAGATTAGGCATCTTCTAGGCTCAAGCTGTCAACTTGGTGGCATGGAAGGTTGAAACAAACACTGAATATTTAGGACCAAGCTTAGAGAGTATGGCCAATACTAGTTGTTCTTCCTTCTTTTCGATCCCACACTAATTCAACTACAAAACAAGGGCCTTAAACTTGGAAAAGTAGAGTTGTAATGATTCGAAGCTACCAGGACTCAAGGAGATTAGCTCATTCTCGATTTGATGTCCTCTCATCTCATCTATCTTTCCAAAAATTTCTTCTAGCTTCTCCCACACTTCATTAGGTGATGTCAATCCATCAAGATGGAAGAGGAGGTCTCTTGAAATGCTCAGACACAAAAGACCATAGGCCTCATCCCTCCTGTTGTGCCATTTAATTTTCTCTGTAGCTGCATTGGGACTTGCATTAATTTCCATATTCACCTTGTAGAGACCTTTCACTCTCAACAACATCTCCATCTCATATTTCCACTCAAATAAATTGAATGGAGTCAAGATGATCTGAGATTGGTCCATAGCTCAGAAACTGTGCCCTCCAGTCAGCAGAATGTGCTCCTAGTCAATGATGTTGAACTTGCAATAAAAATTTGGAAGGAGAGAAATTTATCTACAAAGGCTCTAATACCATGTGGAAATTGAACCCAAGAGATAGAATAGTTACACTCACAAAATTGCTAATCAAACATGCAAAATTCACACCAAAGGAGATTGAAATTGGAGCATAACACCAATTTGTATTGAGTAAGTGTAAAATATACAAACTTATGAAGTAATAGGCTGTTGTAATATATAATTACATGATAGAATCAAATTCATAAAGATTCCATTCGAAATAGTAAAAAAGCAGGCTTACCAAAACTAGTCAAATCCCCTATAGGGGCATAAAGTAGTTTCCAAATCTAAGTAGATGCTCATGAATTGGATAAGTTAAGTGTGCAAGATAAATAGGGATGGAAAGAAAACTCATACATGCTTTTATTTGGAGAAAATAAGGGAGGATGATGTGGGAAAAAACAAGGAAACTACACCTAGTCTAGCTTTTCCTTTTGCCTTAATTCAGAAATAAAACAAGGCAGCTTTTCAAAAAAAATAGATATGCACTTTAGATAATCTTGAATATATAATACATGCTAAATTGGGTTTCCAGGATGTTTCCCAAGTGCTCCATGACTCAGTTTTAGCATGTGTTTACTTCTAGGACATGTAGAAGGCAAATAGCATAGAATGGAATCTAGGAAAATAGGTAATAAGACAAAAATAATTAAATTAATGTCTGATGTAGGTAAGTATGGGTTGATTATTCTAACATTTTTTTTCAACAAGATGATAACCAAGCCTCTCCACAATCATATTGTGTTCACCCAGAGTCACTGGTTCATCATCTATACCAACGACTAGTGCACAAGTTGTCTTCTTTAATGTTACTCCTACATATCCGTGTAATTACTTGTGCAAAGATGTCTTTGAGATATCATATCACATTGCATATATTTATACATCACAAGAAAAACCCAAGTGTAGAATCTAACATCAAAATTACCACTATTGCTAACAAGTCCAATCATCACAAGCTCATTACTCACCCTTATCCATTAAAATCACATAAAATCAACAATATATATCACATGCAGAAAGAAAATGGTAGAAATATGTTCATGAATATTACATTATTTCCTCAAATAACAAACCAAGGAACATAATACCCCCATTCTGACCCTTAGACTGTATTGGATTTATATGTGAATATTGTGTGTGTGCATTGTATGATTCCTACCGTGGAGCTCAAGGCCAAGGCCCCACTAGTGAATGCATAGTTTTTAAGAAAGGAAAGTATTTATATTTTGTTAGCCATGTGCTAGTAATCCATGGAAAACTGTATATGCATGTAAATATTTTTAATGCAATAAAAATACCAAGAGCTGTCTATGGAAGCAATTAAAATGAGGGGGCCATCTGTATCCACTAGGAAGAGGTGAAGGGGTTGTGGGATTGAACCCCGTGTTTCCAAATTTCATCTTGAGAACCCATCTTGTCTGTCCTTGCTGGAATTTACTTTTGTTGTAAAAAAGTAGTTGAGAGATCAACTCATGAATTCATGGAAAATGGGAAAACTCATAAATCGTAAGGTTGGGTATGCGCATGGTTTACTTGATCCGTAAGTCATTTATCCTCATGGAAACTCATTTTTCATCCTCCCCATTCCATTGCTAAACCTTTAGAGATCAATTTCCATCTTTCTATGCACTCCCAAAAGAGAAATTTGCAGAAATCACAACTTGGAAAGAACCCACATTTTGAAGTGTAAAAAATGCTCAAAAGTTCACATGAGGAGTGAAATCCAATGGCGGATCTATAGATACAAACCTTGGTGAAAAATTTAGGGTGTTAAGAGCCCAAAAATCCATAGGGATACATAGATTTGGAATTCTGAAAGTTAAATTTTGTGTTTGACAATCACCTGGCCAGAAATTGGGGAAAACTCCAAGAGAATATTGAAGTGGATTATAGTTCATAGGTTGGGATTGATTGATAAACCCAAAAAAATAAAAAATCTCTAAAGGTTTGGAATCTTGTACCTTTTTATGCGCATCTTAAAGACCAGTGGAGGGAAGGGGTTCCTGAGGGACTATGTAGCAGAGGAGGGGACCTTCCTTGTGTTGGGTGTGGCAGGAATTGTGGGTTCTAGTGCTATCTGAAGCAAAATTGAGATGCTTGTAGCCCTATGGTTGAGCTCACTGGATTAGTTATCTCCCTCCCTGTATCCCTAATTTCTTGAAAACCCCATCTATGTGCGGGATTAGCATGAGTACTTGTGCTTATGACTATGAGTGATCCTGATTAGTTCCTCCTTAGTGTATGAATAGCCCAACTTGGGGGTGGTTTCTCAGCTAAAATAATATAGGATGGACATAGACCTATAGTTGGGTGGAATGTTGCTCTTCCATAGCCAGTTGCTTGCACAACTTAACTTGAAAGATATGTTTCCACTTCTATCTTTGAGTGTGCCTAGCTTATGTGTTATTGATGAGTATGTTGGTATAAAATTTGTGTGTGTGTGTGCATTGATAGAGTTTAATTCCACTTTGTGTGTTTAAAATGAATTGCACACACATTTAGTTGTTCATAATGTCATAATACGACCTTGGGGCTGAAAATTAGCACCCATTGTATCGCTCATGTTCCCTCAGTGGGTTGGACTGATGAGAGGGGAGGTGACAAGGCTCTCCTTGAATGACCATATATACGGGTTTCCTCTGATGAACAGTCCTATGGGTGCAAGGGTTCCATGATTTTCAAAATCATTCATTATTGTGATGACCTCTTTAGGATTTATCTACACCATTCACACACACAAAAAATCATTAGGTGAATAGATAAATCAAAAAATAAATCCTCCCATACCTAGTTTTATTAATAACATCTCTTTTTAACCCAAATCCATGATGGATCAATCTTAATCCTATTTTTATAAAGACATCAACTGAATCAAAATAATAAATCTTCATATTATATATTTTAACAATAACAAATATGTATGTTAACCATTGTTTTCAATGTTCAAACCAATAACTTTAATGTTAAAAAGGCCTTGTACTACAACAATATGAATTTAAAGGATGTGTATTTTCATGACCATAATTGTTAGAGCCTAACCAATTACAAAAATCATAGGAGTGTAAAACTGAGACCACTCATTGTTTCCTCCTCAAATTTTAGATCATCCACATTCAAGGTCTCTATAAATGTAGAATGTCGATGTCTTTGCAAATTTGTTGTATACACCACCATTCATATTGTGGTAAGTTAATATGCAATCAAATTTTCTCTGACTATGATTACACAATTAAAATTTTAATCAACCATTGACGTTCATTAAATGCATTATTGTTGTAATGGATAAAATATTCCTATGGCTTGGGGTGGACCATGACAAACAGAATGACACCATAAATCATCCCTAATCTCATATATGCCATATAAATGTAAATTCTAACAACAAAAATAAATCTTCATCCCTCAACCGAAAGTTCGAAGAAGTCTGTCATTGAGCTGTCAATCCAATGCTTGAAACCTACAACTTTTCCTCAACAACATATACATCAAAGCATATAAAATTTCATGAAATGTTAGCGCCAACTCTAGGATAATCCATTTAAACATGCATGAAGCAAATATACTCATGGAAATATATATAACAATTGCACATGAAATTGGATGAGAAAAGAGTATTTATATTAATTCAAACAAAAATACAAAGTAACGACCTCTATTAGCAACTCGTCTGAATCGAGAAACAAAGTTCCTCCACATATTCTCCTCCACTTCAATCCTCCATAGCAAGGAAATCTCACAAAGGAAATGGAGAGCTTGCGAGATGAACATAAAGAGTTCTAGTAATCATGGATAAAGGGATGCAGATTGAAGTATATGGCAACAGGGAAATTTTTTGCTATAGTTTCCATACTTTCAAAGTTTCTCCTCCTCCAATGCTTCACAATGGCTCAATACATAGATCTCAAATGGGAAATGGAGGGCCGAATGAGAGTGTTTGCCAACATATCAAAGGTCAATTTGATCATAACCATCATGACTTGGCATTGAAAATCCAAAATACTTTTAATTTTGAGCATGGAACCCGATGTACGCGGGATGCATAGTTCTTGACACGCATGTATCTTCAAAAGGGTATTTTTTAAGGTTATATTGAAGCATTAGGGTTGTACTAAACAAGGGGGGTATAGTGAGTCGGGACAATGTAATCCCATAAGACGTGATGCACGATGTGTGGAAAATCACGGTATAACAATTGCAGCTTGGTTTAATACTACTAGCTTTAATATGTGAATGTGATTTTTCTCCCTTCATGTTCTTGAACATAGCTCTACTTAATGATGGTTTATATATTTTTTCCATAAGAAACATGTTACCTCCCCTATATATTAATCTAAATTCATCCACAAAGAATATTTCTTGTTTTAGGGTATTTACATGGACACTTTTTTACAACTCAAATTATTGCACTTATCCTTAACAGGTACTATTATGAAAATCTCACAAGATATAGTAAAATCATCACCTGGGCCTAATAGTTAGAATTTGAATGACGTATTTGCAACAAGGGTTGTTATTGGCACTTACCTTGCCATAATCACTAGCCTATTTTACTAGATTATAACTAGAACAACATTCTTTGAGGTGTTATTTCTTTCATCTATAGATTGATTTTAAAAATTATTAAAATTTTACACATTAGGAAGATAATATGAGGAGCCATCTTTAAAATGCATTTTTTTTTGTAAAAGATACTTCTCTTACATATACAAAAATTAGTTACATCACCAATTGAAAATAAAGGCACAAAGGAAGGGTATATATAGTGAACCTTATATCCTCTTCCTAAGAGAAAATGAAACAACTAAAAAGTCCAAATAAGAGTTTAGATCTAACATCTTGGCATATTTAATTAGCAAAGCTCAAGATGTCTCCTTGTTAGACATATTTCCATATGAGATCAGTTAGGAACAATAACTAATAGATCACTTTGTATATTTGCTTGCAAGTGAACATAGTTAGTTAATACTTGAGTTTGGTCACATGGTCTCAAAGGCCTAGGATTCTCATAATGTGTGCTTTTGTGGTAAGCCAACTGGTAATTTGATTTTAAGTATTTTTTACAATTTGAGGAACAAATAATCATTTGGAGAAATTATATTCATTTTTTATTTTACATTTTCATATCTAGTTCTTATTCTTGACCAGTTAAACATTACCTTGTTTCCTTAAAATACTAGTTGAAGATACCAATTTGTAAATATATATGACTATTATGAGCTTGTAAATGTTATTTCTACAAAATTATTAGAATATTTGAATCTTTAGAAAGTTGGAAGATTGACACTTTACAAAGAAGCTTTAAATTGAGGCTTAAATAGAACCATCTAAATTGAGAGGATTATTCTTCCAATCATACTTTTAGTAGGTGTTGTACGTTTCTATGTACCTTGGTCCAATTTTCATATATCTAAAATATTCATTCATTATTTAACATGAGTGGAAATTAATAGTAGTTTGCAAGTCCAAATATTGGCCTTTTTGTCTTTCCAAATAATTTTCCTAGCTAAGACTGATAACTATGACTAAGTTAGCTTTCCATTCGAAAATTGAAAATTAGAACCTCTTCTTGGTAACTTTTGCATTGATACAATGTAAGTGTTCATTTAAAAAAAATGTTCCTAGATTAACAAATGAATGTTTTGATTCCAGTAATACAATTTTGCATAGACCTTGGAAATAAAAAACAATACTATGTTTAATACAAGGCTATATTTTTACCACCAACATCCAAGCATCGTTATGACGCTAGGATTATACTTCTGCAATCAACATCATACCATTAAAATACTTGTGAGGATGGAATTAACATTGGTTGGAAACCAACCTATTCCTGACTCATATAATGCTTATAACCTCCAAAACCTGCATTGCACAAGTTTACATCATGTAAACCCAAAATTTAATAGGAAACCTTGCAGTACTCCCTAAAAACATTCCTAGGATGAAACAATTGTGGAAGAATTATGCGCATCCCATAACCCTTGATAAATAAATATTTCTATCACTATTAGATTGTAAATTTAGAATTCAAAATATTGGCCACTGAAGCCATTGTATCCACTAAAAGTCCAACCTTTCAAAATGTTTCAAATATATTTACCTGGTCCCACACTATAGATCCTCAATTCCTTACATTCTACCTATAATGAGGGTTGTTTCTGATGGTGATAATGTAATATTTCAAGAATATGAAATTTTTTGTATGTGCATTCTCCTAAATCATATTCCAAGCAACCAAAACAATGGAATTGGTTCAAAACCTATCATCTTTTGACAGTTGAACAGTTCAAGGTAAAATGACATTCCGTTAAACAATAAAATGAAATGCTATAAGATAAGATGGACAATACTAGGTGTTTGCATGAAACACAAAATTAGAGAGTTGATGAATATATTGTTAAAAATGGTAAACATAACAAGCAGTTTGATGATTTAAGTAAGAGAATTATACATTTGTAGGGAACACATATCAAACAAGTGTAGGAAAAGGAAGGATAAAGGATGGAATTTGAACCACTAGATGCAAAGGTTTCCATGAAATATAGACAGGCTGAGGAGAAACACTTTGAAATTTTGAAAGAGAATGAAGAAAAAGGAAATATGTTTGACTCATTATAATGAGATAATAACTCCTTTGGAAGTGAAATAAATGTTCTTCTTCAAATTATCAACGAGGAAACTAAGAGATATGAATAAAATTAAAATAAATGTTTGAAGAGTGATCAGAGAGTGTTGGACCCATAGAAATAGTTGTTAAGATTTCATACATAATTGAAAGAAACAAAGTTGAATTTTGATGGAATACTACTCAACTTAACAAGATCAAATAATATATGAAAAAGTTATCAAATGATTCATGCCATATCGAATATCAAAAAGAGTCTTTAAATGAAAAACTAAAGTTAAAAATATCTAGAAATAAAGAAGTTGAAGAGAAATTGTTGTTAGTGAAGAATATGCTTCCAAAGGTGAACACCAAATAAGTAAATTGCATAACAATATTTTAGTTGTTTCAAAGGAATAATATAGTTAAATCATTGATACAAAAAGTTAACTTCTAACTATGGTAGAGGATAAATAAATCTAGTTAGCTAGTTCACAAGATCAACTTCCATCACTTTCTACTGCAAAAATATTCCTTGAGTGTTAAGATTCAATATGATAATAAAGATATCATTAGTATTCAATTCAATTTCACAACAATAGCATGCCATAAGATATCAAGCTTCAATGTCATTTCATGGTGATGGTGAATATAACTTTCGTTTGCTTATTATTCAAGAGAACCAAAGGTAAATTTTCCCATTCATTATTGTTTTAATGGGAAATATGAACAATTGAGAAGGAATATTGAAGCACCTTGAAGGATCAATAGTTATAAAGCAAGTTAAATATTTGAAAGCTTGTAATTAAGGAGAAACAAAAACAAACTATATTGAATTGATCATTGTGGTGATGGGGAGTGTACGTAACCGAGGAAGAAAATCAGTAAGGAAGAAGAGACCTCAAGAAGTCATCGAAGAAGAGAAAGAAAAGAAAAGAATAGACACGATGAATCATAGGATTTATTTGGAAACTAATCCAAATCAAATTATAGAGGATACAACGGTTCTCGTATTAATCCAACACAAGAAAAAAGGAAGCATTCACTAGAGGGACCTTCAATTTCCACAATAGTTGTTGAACCAGCAACCCATGGAAGTATTCAAGAAGCAAAACATAGGTGCTCATTAGGGGATGTTTCAAATCCCACATCAAGTCAAAGTGATAAGTTACCATCTCAAGACAAAGCTCATGAAGAGGCATTGTACATGGAGCCTACTGTTGAAGATGCGTTGGACATGGAGCCTACTGTTGAAGAAGAAAATATTATCCGGACCATTTATGAGGATGTTGGACTTCCACCATCCAACTACCAGGAAGAGAATGAAGGACAAAAATTTGCTACTGAAATGCCAGAGCGTATTGTTGATGCACTAGATGATAGAAATACAACCCGCTTACCTCCATTAGAAAGCACACGTCGAAGAACTCCAAAGCGTATACAAGTTGATGAAGGACTTCTCAATTCCATTGAAGGTACGCTATCTAAACGTAGTATTGCTTATCAAACTCAACAGATACAAAATAAATATTTTGTTTCTAAATGTGATGGAGATAAATGTAGATTATTTTTATCATTGTTAAAATATAGGGGCATGAATATTGTTAGGAAATCGTTAGGGATAAAGATGATAAAGACTTATGGACCAATTTATCATATAGTTAAGATCTTAGTAGATGCCTTTGGTAAAATTGGTAAGAACACACGGTCAAAGGACCGCAATGCGGCTCATCGTGTGTTGTCACAAGCAATTGTAAATAAGAACACCAGGTCCCTTCGTTTTCTCAAGTCTACATCTAAAATAGTTAATTTCAATGTAAAAACCCTCCGTATAGTATTCTATTAGAAGAGAACATCTTGACACAACAGCCCAGATAGATTTTTGGGCCTTTATTGGTTTGTTGCCACATCGTGACATGAAGCTAGTTGATGCAGTAAAGGGACTAGTGTAGAGTTTTTGGCATGATCACACAACGCCTTCTTCAAACCGGAAGGATGTACTAAAACTGAGAAGGGGTTCAGAGGACCGTGAACCACATATTAAGCATCTTCTTGATATAACATAGACAAAACTATACAAGAAATTTAGGAATGGACATAGACAATTGAATTTGGGGCAAAGATCTTTTGAGAAATGTAAGCCTTGGTATGTTAGAATAAATACTGTTCGTAAGACTTGTTGTTGTAGATACCATGTATAATATGAATATTACTATGAAACATCTGTGTACATTCGTCATGTGTTGCATACTAACCATTTGCAGGATTAATCCTTGACAATACCACCGACCTCATCAAGAGAATTCATTCATAGTATCATGTGCAATAGGCCTAAGGGGCAAACTTACTATGAAAAATCCTATTTGGATGGAAATTTCTCCAACTATGCTGGAATGGCATTATTGATCCAATGTATGCACGAGACTAGAGACAATGAATTTGGGAATATTTTTACAGACATGAAAATTTTCAAATATATCAGCTATGAAATAGTCCCAGGGAAAGGAAGCAAAAAAATACAATTGGTGAAATCTCAGGTACATGCATTTATCTATAAATTTATGTTTGAACAATTGCATTTCATTCCTTACTTACAAAAAAACCTGATATTGAGATCATTTTGTGTCAACAGGTACAAGTTAGTGTCTTCGTTAAGGAATTTATTGAAAAGACACATCAATATGTTTAGCATGTCCACTTGGCACGATGGCAGGATTAGAAGTTTAGAATATGCAGAGATACATTTCCTCATGGTACTATACTTTCAGTTGTTGATTTTGCCGAGAACTACACTCTGCAACCTCAAAATGAGATCCAAAGTCAATATTATCACTCTGAGCAGGTTTCCTTGATGGTGCATATCACATATAGGCATGGCCCAAATAGAAGTGAAGAGCAAAGAGAAATTCTAAAGGAATATCACTTCTACATAAGTGATGATAGGTTCCATGACTTCCACTATGTATGTCATTGCTTCATCATGTTCTATGATCATTTGAAGGGCATGAACATACAGATGGATCGACACTGGATTTGGTCTAATGGATGTGCTGATCAGTTAAAAAATGCATGCATATTTCAATGGTTGTGCTCATTGCATAAAAACTACAAAGTTCGACATATGTGGAACTATTTTGAGACTGGGCATGGTAAAGTAGAGCATGATGGAGCTGGAGCATGTGTCAAAACAACCCTATGAAAAGAGGAATTGAAATTATCTACAATATCTACTATTCGAAATGCTTAATCTATAGTCAGGTGGTGCACGTCAGTAATGGGAGAGGAATCAGCTATGCGAGTAGAATCCACAAGAAAGAGACATGCAGAGAGATTTTTTTGGGAGTTGGTAGACATAGATCGTTCACATGCATGGGAATGCAAGACTGTTCCTAGGACTCATAGATTTCATTTGGTTTGAAGCTCTGATAACCCAATATTTGAAATTTGGACCAGAAAAATCGATTGTTTTTTCTTGCCTTGTTGTGATGGTGACTGGGATGTGTGTGAATCATTGGACTGGGTTGATGGATGGGATCGCATATCACTTCCACCTGATCAGCATGCAATTGTTGAGTTAACTTCATTGGAAGAAGACCAATCGTTTATTTCTATAGATTTCGATCATGTATCATACCTTGTACAACCTGGTATGATGCATTTCCTTAACATTTTTTTGTAAAATTTATGTAGCCTTGAAACTCACATTAATGGCCTTGTATCACACGAAAAATATTTGATCATATACCTACAATCATACTATGCAGGACACATATACGTAGTGGTTGCCTCAAAATATAGTGAATGGGATGGTGATTACTGGTTGGCACCTTGTATAGAGGGAAAGCAAACCCTCATTATGTCCATGACTAATGATGAAAACAACCACTTCCCCATTGGGTCTATGGTTGTTAAAGGTGAATACCTTACACATGACAACAATTCAAGAAAGAAGGGTGGATATGTTTACAGGGATTACAAACCAGGTGAAAGTGTGTATCACTTTACCAACTTAATCATTGGTACAAACCTCCAGGTACGAACAATGCCTATCCGAAATCCATCGAATGTACGCTACTTCTTACCGGATACAGAGCACGAGAGACTAATGGAGACCATCATTATAAGAGATGATCCGGAGGGCTTGGTTGTATGATAATAGGTGGGATCTATCATGATGAGGTATGTATTATAATTTTAATTTTCCCATGTATGTTTCTTATGAATATGTCAATTTTGTGTTCTTGATATGCAAAATTTTCCATAATGTTGTTTATAAATGTGCCAAAAGTTCTCTTGTATGTCAAGTTAATGAACATGCCAAATTTTACATATGATCAATAAACCATATATATCAATCATATGAACATTTCAAGATATCATTCACATGATATACATAACATTAGAATACATACATGTACCTTTGTAGGTCATACCTATCAAAGTTCTTTGTAGGCTCTCTTACAGGACTAAAACCCTAATTTTTCAAGTAGGTAATATTGTCAATGTTTTCATCCAATATATACAACTAGGATGATGGAAACAAGATGTTGCAACAATAAACTTATGTTTTAAGGCTTGTATAATTTCCTTCTTGACAACTCACCTCTTATACCCGCATGTCCATTGCCAAAGGGGTAGTGCCTATTAGTGTTGGAATTTCATCTCAATTTTTTTATTGAGAAGTTTAATTTCTACTTAAAAAATAATAAAAGATAATAAGATATTTATTTAACTTTGTTTTTAGTTGATTATGTTTTTTTGAACATTGAAAGTGGAAGAAAATAACCTACTGCTATTGACACAAACAACTCAAAAGTAACATGCTTCAACATTATGCATATGAAGTATTCAAATGTAACATGCACTAACATTATGCATGTGAACTAGGTCAACATCATGCATGTGAAGATATTAAGTGATAAACTTAATAAACAAACAAAATTTCGAACCTCTCATGCTTTTGAAAGGTTAATGTTTCATGTAATGCATAATATAACATTTTGGGAGGTTGACATGTTGGGTCATTGGAGTAATTGAAATTGTGATATTTTAATTTCCAATCAAAAGATGTGATTTTATTACGGAGTTTAATTTCTAATTAAAAGATAACAATAAACTCATTTACTCATGTTTCTCATTAATCATGTATTATAAAAATCTTGAAACAAAACAACATACTAGCAATGATAGAGACAACTCAAAAGTAACATTAAGTCGTTGATGCATGGAAAGCCACAGACAATGGGGATACAGTTGGCATTGCCATATTTCCCATGCCAAAAAATGTTAGTAGGAGTTGATGGAATACAAAATTGTGGCTCCATGAGGTATTTTGCGCACCGGGCCCAAGTCCACTAGGTGTCCCTGAACGGTATCTGGAGGTGACTTGGAAGTTGCCATAGATCGATGCTCAGGCCTCCGATCGATGAACTGTCGATTTCGTTGGATTCATGACATGGGATTTTAGTCTTGGGGGGGGCCTTTCTCTCCTGTCCATTTCCCAGTGACCTTCGTCTACGATGGTTTCTAAAGCTAGGGTTTCGCTCAGTAGGGGACAATGCAGTCACGCCAATGAGGGCCAAAGATGGAATGCCACGAATGGTGGGGATGCGGTTGGTGTTTGCATATTTCCCATGCCCAAACATGCTAGCAAGAGTTGAAGGAATACAAAATTGCGGCTCCATGAGGTTTTTTGCGCACCGGGCCCAATTTCACAAGGTGTCCCTGAATGGTATCTGGAGGTGACCTGTAACTCGCCATAAATCTATGCTCGGGCCTCCGATCAATGAACCATGGATTCCATTGGATTCGTGATGTGGAATTTTAGCTTGGGGGGGGGCCTCTCCATCCTGTCCATTGCTTGGTGACCTCCTTCTATGGTGGTTTTTGAAGCTAGGGTTTCGCTTTGTAGGGGAAAATGCAGTCACACCAACGAGGGCCAAAGATGGAAAGCCATGGACTGTGGGGATGTGGTTGGTGTTGCCATATTTACCATGCCCAAACATGCTGGAAGGAGTTGACAAAATTCAAAATTGTAGCTCTGTGAGGTTTTTTTCACACTAGGCACAAGTCCACTAGGTGTCCCTGATCAGTATATGGAGGTGACCTACAACTTACCATAGATCAATGCTCGGGCCTTCGATCGATGAACCATTGATTTTGTTGGATTTGTGACATGGGATGTTAGATGGGGGGGGGCTCTCCCTCCTGTCCATTTCTCGTTGACCTTCGTTTATGATGGTTTCTGAAGCTAGGGTTTTGCTCAGTAGGGGACAATGCGGTCACGCCAACGAGGGCCAAAGTTGGAAAGCCACAGATGGTGGGGATGAGGTTGGTGCTGCCATATTTCCCATGCCCAAACATGCTAACAGGAGTTGACAAAATACAAAATTGTGGCTCTGTGAGGTTTTTTGCGCACTGGGCCTGGGTCCACCAGGTGTCCCTAAACGGTATCTGGAGGTGACCTGCAACTCACCATAGATCGATGCTCGAGCCTCCGATTGATGAACTATGGATTCCATTGGATTTGTGACATGGAATTTTAGCTAGGGGAGGCCTCTCCCTCCTGTCCATTTCCTGGTGACCTCCTTCTATGGTGGTTTCTGAAGCCAGGGTTTCGCTCAGTAGGGGATAATGCAGTCACGCCAACGAGGGACAAACATGGAAAGCCACGGATGGTGGGGATGCAGTTGGTGTTTCCATATTTCCCATTCCCAAACATGCTACCAGGAGTTGATGGAATTCAAAATTATGGCTCCATGAGTTTTTTTGCGCGCCGGGCACAAGTCCACCAGGTGTCCCTGAACGGTATCTGGAGGTGACCTGCAACTCGCCATAGATCGATGCTGAGGACTCCGATTGATGAACCGTCAATTTTGTTAGATTCGTGATGTGGGATATTAGCTTGGGGGGGGGGGGCTCTCCGTCTTGTCCATTTCCCAGTGACCTCCTTCTATGGTGGTTTCTGAAGCTAGGGTTTCACTTAGTAGGGGACAATGTAGTCATGCCAACGAGGGCCAAAGATGGAAATCCACAGACGATGGGGATGAGGTTGGTGTTTCCATATTTCCCATGCCAAAACATGTTACAGGAGTTGATGAAATACAAAATTGTGGCTCTGTGAGGTTTTTTGAGCACCGGACCCAAGTCCACTAGGTGTCCCTGAACGGTATCTGGAGGTGACCTGCAACTCACCATAGATCGATGCTTGGGCCTTCGATCGATGAATCGTCAATTTTTTTGGATTTGTGACGTGGGATATTGGCTAGGCAGGGGCATCTCCCTCTTGTCCATTTCCCGGTGACCTCCGTCTACGGTGGTTTTTGAAGCTAGGGTTTCGCTCAGTAGGGGAAAATGCAGTCACGCCAACGAGGGCCAAAGTTGGAAAGCCATGGATGGTGGGGATGAGGTTGGAATTTCCATATTTCTCATGCCCAAACATGCTAGCAGGATTTGATAGAATATAAAATTGCGGTTTCGTGAGGTTTTTTGTGCACCGGGCCCAAGTCCACCAGGGGTCCTTGAACGGTATCTAGAAGTGACCTGCAACTCACCATAGATCGATTCTCGGGCCTGCGATCAATGAATCGTTGATTCCGTTGGATTCATGATGTGGGATTTTAGCTAGGGGAGGGACTCTCCCTCCTATCCATTGCCCGATGACCTCCATCTATGGTGGTTTCTGAAGCTAGGGTTTTTCTCAGTAGGGGACAATGCAGTCATGCCAACGAGGGTCAAAGCTAGAAAGCCATAGATGGTGGTGATGTAGTTGGGGTTTCCATATTACCCATGCCCAAACATGCTAGCAAGAGTTGACAGAATACAAAATTACAGCTTCGTGAGGTTTTTTTCACATCGGGCACAAGTCCACCAGGTATCCCTGAACGATATCTAAATGTGACCTACAACTCGCCACAGATCAATGCTTAGGCCTTCGATCAAAGAACTGTCGATTATGTTGGATTTGTGACATGGGATTTTAGCTAGGGGGGGACTCTCCCTCCTTTCCATTTCCCAGTGACCTTCATCTACGATGGTTTCTGAAGCTAGGGTTTCGCTTAGTAGGGGACAATGCAGTCATGCCAATGAGGGCCAAAGCTGGAAAGCCATGGATGGTGGGGATGCAGTTGGCGTTTCCATATTACCCATGCCCAAACATGTTAGCAGGAGTTGACGAAATACAAAATTGTGGCTCCATGAGGTTTTTTGCGCACCGGGCACAAGTCCACCAGGTGTGCCTGAACGGTATTTGGAGGTGACCTACAACTCGCCATAGATCGATGCTTGGGCCTTCGATCGATGAACCGTTGATTCTGTTGGATTCATGACATGGGATTTTAGGTAGGGGGGGCCTCTCACTCCTGTCTATTTCCTGGTGACATCCATCTATGATGGTTTCTGAAGCTAGGGTTTCGCTCAGTAGGGGACAATGCAGTCACGTGAATGAGGGCCAAATCTAGACAATTCATTTCATGCCAATGAAGGCCAAACTTGGAAAATCCTATCCCTAACTAGGGTTTATTGTTTAACATGAATGGCCCATAACCATAACCCTACAAAGGAAACCCTAATCCTGACCCCAATCTTATCTTATTGTCACAACTCAATTCATAATCAATCTAATGTCCAACTCAACTTTTTCAAATCCGGTGGACTTATGCTTCAAATCATGTTGATTCACAAAGTTGGTTCTCGGTCTTTGGATTCTATTGTAGTTTCTTTAATGATGAGTGATTAGTCATTGGGTGCATAAGGTTTGTTGAATAATGTTGTTGGTTGTTGATGAATTTTGAAGCATGTATTTCACTTAGTTTTATTAAATTACACTTGAGCATTGACTTAACTTGTAATTTAATGAGTCCAAACTCACAATTTTTAATTAGATATATCCAATTGGTGTGCAAGTAGTGAGTTCATTGAAACCTTGAAATACATTTTATTGCACTTATATTTATTAAATTACACGAGCAAGAACTTTGACTTTAGTGTGCATGTAGTGAGATCATTGAAACCTTTAAATATAATAGTTTTTTTCTTTTGACATAGTGCATTCATAAGTAATAGATAATCCTCACAAATAAATACTATAGATTGACACAAGAACATGGGGAAACCAAAGAACAAATTCAAAGTGAAATGTATCATTCATTTATAACTGAAATGTCAATGTACATGTCTTCAAAAGTACATATATATCCAAAAGTATCCAAAAGTACATATATATCCAAAAGTAACTAGAAGTACATGTGTCTCCACAACTATCCAAGACTATCCAAGCCACATGTACATGTATCCAAAACTATCCAAGCCACATGTACATGTAAGTGAAATGTCAATGTACATGTCTCCAAAAGTACATGTATCCAAAATTGTCCAAGCCACATGTACATGTATCGAAATGTACATATCCCATAAGACACATCCGGATGGAAGCTTCCTCTTGTTCTTTCTCGAGGTTGATCCTGTAGGCACAACTCTAGGACCAGTGTGCATCTCTTGATCCTGCAAATAAATATCAATTGTTATTTCAACTAACTATGTACTAATACATTAGCTCAATAAAATACCATATCTAAATTAACTCAACAATTATCAAAATGTTAATGGACATTGCATGAAAGAATTGGTCATTAATGGACATCTCACCTCAGTGAGAGACTGTGACAAAGGGTATTGTGTTTCTTGTGTAGCAGATGGAGCTATTGGTTGAACATCAAGGATGGTCGCATCCATGGTCAAACCAGAGGGGGCAGGAACTACTGGTGGTGGTGGTGGCTACAATCACCAAATGTTGAAATAGTTAGACATGTGCATGAATTAACAATAGACAACAATAACACACTATGTCTAGATCATGTTCAAATAGTTGTACCTTTGTGTGGCTTGTTGTTATTGCAGATACCACATTGACTGTTGTATCAATAAATCCTACTGATGGTGGCTACAATCACTAAATGTTGAAATAGTTAGACATGCATGAATAAAAATACACCAACAATAATAAACTATGTAACGATCATGTTGAAATAGTTGTACCTTTGTGTGACTTGTTTCCATTGTAGATGTAGCACTGATTGCTGCATCAACCATCCTTGCAAGGTTTTCAATAGTAAACTCTAGCTCCTGATGTAGTAAAGATGCAAATAAAACATTAACAAAACTTTAAATGCACTGGATTTCAAGTTAACCAAGAAATATCATCGAAGGATATATATTACCATGGTATCAGTATCTCCATGGTCGTGGACAACTGGACTCTTTCTAGGAGTAGGCTGCCTCATATACACATGAAACTTGTTCACATATGGCCTATGAGGAGATACAACTCCAGGAAATGGTACAGGTGTTTCAGTTGGTGCCTATAGTCAAAAAGAGTTCATATAGTTAGACATGCATGATTCAACGAACATACATGTATTTAAAAAATGACATTTTTTAAATGTTTAAATGTTTACCTCCATCATTGCTTTCCCCTATGAAGGATCTGGCATCTTCCATTTTAATAATTGTAAATATTAGACCGTAGATAACATTAGCGAACTAACATGTATAGTGTGTGGAAATTACCAAATTAATAAGCATTAAAAACTTACCTTTTTAAAATGTTTACCTCGGTGTGAGATACGACAATGGGTGCTATATGAATCTCTCCACCAACCAAGGGATCAGTGGATGGAATGTCATGCCTAGATATTTCCTTGGTCGATACGACCATGGATCCTACCTCCATCATTGCTTTCCCCGTGAAGGATATTGCATCTGCAAGTTTAATAATTGTAAATATTAGACCGTAGATAACATTATTGAACTAACATGTACAATATGTGGAAATCAACAAATTAACAAGTATTAAAAAACTGAAATTTTAAAATGTTTACCTCAGTGTGAGATATGCAATGGGTGCTATAGGAATATCTCTACCAACCAAGGGATCAGTGGATGGAATGTCATGCCCCTATGTAGAGTGTGGAACATGAAACTCTGGGGAGTCGCTACCACAATAAAGCATCAACTGCAAGTTCGCAAAATTAATATATTAGCTCAAACTATATATATGTGTACAAAGAGGAAAATAAATGAAGAATTTATTACAATTAACCATATACATAAATCACTCAAAAACCCACTGAAGACAACATCTGACGAAAGACCATAGCAGGGACAACTTGTTGAGGCCTGGAAATTCGCAGGTAACAACAGTTAGGGATTCACCCCAGTAAACGTTCCCAACTAGCCCATTACTATTTGGTATGGGAAATCCATCCGGTTTACGGTCCGGCTACCGTAGGTCAAGTAACAAAATAAAAGGTTTTACCGGTTACGGCCCGGTCCACCGTGTATATTTTAGTTTTTTGAATTTAAGTATGATGTGCTAGTGCCTATCTAAGAATGCAGATTGATAGAGAATATGAGGAGCGGTCACAATGTCATGCGAAGGTTCTTACCTCTCGTCTTAACTCTCTCACATCTAAATCACACATAACAAGAAACTAAAACTAACTATCTAACCTATCCCTAGGGAGCAAGATTATCATTTATCAATGAGTAATGTATTTCTGTGCATGCATTAAGAAAAATCAAAGATAGTTGTTACTTATTTCAAAACACATGAACATTAATAGATATATGAACAACAAGATAGCTTATTGTTTATGAAAAGCCTTCATTACTCATTGTAGAAATTTCATAGAATAAACTAGAGTGCATTCATAACAAGAACATAGGTTCAAAGAGTTAGAATGATCTCATAGTTAATGGACACAAGCTGAAAATGGAATAGTTTACATTCAACAAATCCATAGCACAACATTTGAAATCTTCCACCAAGCTTTCTCCAATAGGAAACTTGTAATTCTTTATTGCAAAAGGAAATACTTCTTCTTAGAACATACTCTCACAAATGTATCTAGGAAAAAGTTCCTATCTCTATCTAACTCTCCTCTACTTATACAAAAAGGAAAAACTTTTAGACTGCCCCCAAAATGACTTTTGGGCTTCCCCAACGTTTCAATCCCAAATTTTTTGTCCTGTAGTGAGTTCTCATACATTATACAATATATTACATTGAAACAAAATTTAATAGAGCACTTTTATGAAGAGGGCCCCACTTGATCATTAATAAACTTTTTCCATGCCTGGGCCTCTGCTGCTATGCTTTCAAAATATGAGGGTTCAAGAAAAATGATGTTGATCTCATACTTTGTAGCTTGATTCTTAACCACCTCTATTCTTGTTGGACTCAAGCGTAGCTGATCTTCAAGTAAATGGATGTTGACTGCTACATGAGTCATTGCATTGTTTAGGATCTACTCATCTAGATCCTTGACTTGTTGGATCTTCTACTCATCTTCCTGGTACCTGCTCTGTAGTTGTTCTATGAATAGCTCATGTTCTGGTATTTCATCCAGTCTTTGTTCTACAGAAAATTGGCATCTATTGTATGTGACCAACACCCTTATGCAGTGCTTAGCTTAGGCTCCTCTCATTTTCTTCACAGTCTTCTTGAATTCCTCTGTAGTATTTATTGCAAACTCTAATAAGTTGTAATCTTGCTTTAAGCCATGTCGATGTTTAGCTGGTATTTCTGTAGGGGTTTCTTCATTGGTTTCTATCCACACTATCCTTCCAGCTAGGACCTCCAAAATATCCTAAGATCTATCTACAAAATATGAAGTGATGTCCAAGATTTCTTCTAATATTCTATCTATTTGCACAATCTTACACCTTTCTTCCTCAATGCATACTTGTAGTTGGTGGATTTTCTTCCTCTGGGCTAGAACATATTCTTTCAAAGGTTGGACATCCATCTTCTATTCCATAGCATCTTTCAGTGATGCTGTTAATGAAGCATTCTGTTCCTCCAAATACGCTATTTGCATTTGACATTGTTTCCCTCTCTCTTCAGTGGAAACCTTCTCTAATTCTAGATTAATTACCTTGTTTTGTAGCTGGACCTTCTCTGAACTTAGAGTCTCATATGATACTTAAAGGTCTATCTTCTCAGTTTTCAGCACTTAAAGCTCCAACTGTAGTTTCTGTAATTCTGCCAAGTTGTTCTGAGCATTTTTCTCTACAACAGTTTCTAAAGTCATCTTATTTTCCTGCAGAGTCTGGAGCTCTACCTTGGAAGTCTTCACTTCATTTTGCATGTCCTCAAATTTTCTCTTTAGCTTGTGGCCTTCATCTCTTTCTCTCTTCAGTGTTTCTTTTAACTGAGTTGCGTTCTTTCTTGATTTCTCCAGATCCGTCATTAGTCTATCTACATTATATTCCATAGCTTGGGTTAATGCCACCCCAGATCTTACTGTCAATCTCGGATCCGCATCTGTTCCATACACCAAAGTTTTATTAGTTATCATCTTACCTGATTCTCCTCCTATTTCAATAATTCTTTCAATTATTTTGACAATCCTCTTCTTCTCCTTGTCATAGAAGATAGTGCTGAAATTAGGGACCTCTTCTCCGTCCTTTTGCATAAAAGGTATCAAATTAAATCTAGAAAAAACAACTTGTTATTGAGTGCTGCCAGAAGTTGCAGCAAGCTCCTGAAGATCAGGATTATCCTATCCATGCCCTTGATCTGTCTGATCATGTGCCCCTTGTGCATCCATCTGTTCAGTAGTTTGCTGGTCTATTTGCGATCCTATTAACCTCTGACCCTTGCTTTCTTCTTTTTTTTTTCTTTATCTCTGCATCTTCCTTCTTCTTTCTTTCCTCCTCTTCCTTCTTTGCTTCTTCCTCTGCAGCCCTCTTTCTTTCTTCTTCTTCATGATTTAGCCAACCTTCCACCTCTTATTGTAGCCTTCTAGCATATTCTTCTTCAGCTGTATTCTTTGTGGTTTTGCCCTAACCACCCACAATGGTGATATTCTGTTTAAATCTCTTCTTCAATGCAGTCATATTCTTTGCATTTTTGAAGATTTATTCATCCTTGTCCTAGAAATTTGTGTATTCAAAATGAACATTTTCTTCTTTGCAATGCTCTGCAACCTTATTTTGGGAGTATTCCTATGGAAGTTCATTTCACCAAAATGAAACTGCTCCAGTTCCTGCATGAATTCGGTAGTCTTTGTAACCTTTGTAAACTTATAACTCCCCAGCTTGAAAGGTATGGTAGGATATGCTGCCTTCTTATGTTCGAACAAGAAGCTTCCAACACCATCAATGTATACCTTCCTGACTACTTCCTTGTGTAACACATAATCAGTGTTATATTTGGGGAGTAGAGAAGGTGCCCTAGAGCCACCATACATTCTAATATACATCCCCTCGTTAGTCAGATAATAAATTCCATATTCTTCAATGACTTTGAATGCCTCCTCGGACATGCAGTTGCATTCTGTCAAGAAGATTAAAGTGTACAAAGGCATAATGAAATGTTCACATATCTCTTTGTAGTGGCTATATATTTGTGTGCCCAAAATAGTTTGTATGCAACGTATACAGGGGTTCTGTCCCTATCCCAGTTACACCTCAAGGCTAGAAATGGATGGGTACATAATATACAGTCCACTAAGATAGAGCTCATGCAGAACTCTGACTTTTTCTGTGACACCCCTCCCAAAGTTGAAGATATGCAGGCTGAGAGGCTATTGGAAACTATGTTTTCCCAGTTGAATATGGTCCCCTAAGTGGCCACATGGAAAATAATTGGTATCCATCCCAATTTGAAGCTTTTTCCATGAGCTCTCCCAAAAAATCTATTCAACATAAGCACTATGAATCTATAAGGGGTCTAGAGAGTGGTTGTTTCATATTCCCCTAATGGCTTGGTTCAAAAGTTCTTCCTAGGTATCATTGTCCTTTTGACTGTTTCAACTAGGTCCAAATTGATCTCTTTCAACCAAATTTCAGTTAAGTAGACTTGAGCAGGAGGTAGGTGATATTGTTCGGGTACACATGGTACTCCCAAAAGACCGAACACCTTGAGCATCCACTTCACACAAATAGATCACAGATCAACACACCGATGTTTGTCACGTGGTTAAAACCCTCGAGAGGGAAACCGTCCATGGCCCCAGCCAAATAGCTACTTGGAGCAATTTATTATGCAAAAGAAAGAAAGTTACATGAGCTTCTCATAATTGATCAACTAGCTAAGGACCCTGTATGCTCTTTGAATAGAGATCATAGACCAATAGGGTGTTAAGCCACATATTAATGGTAGGTATGATCTAAGAGTAGTTGAACCGTTGTATCACTCTATGTCTAGAACATATCGTAACCGTCGGATTAGAATATTTACAAATGCATATTAATGCATACTAAAGAAACACACTTTTACCTAACATATATATTACACAAGTTGATCTTAACTAACTCCTAAGTGTCTAAATATCCTAACATCCCCCCTTAAGAACAACTTGGGATAGGATTGAAGGATTTACAAAAGTGACACTATTAGGAGAAGGAAGGAGGCATTAGAGCCTATCCCCCCCTTAAGGACACATTCCTGAACTCCTAACATAGACCGAAGTTTAGAAAACTTCGCTTCTGTAAGAGACTTGGTGAAGATGTTTGCAACTTGATCATTTGTAGGGCAATAGAGAAATTCAATAACACTATCATGAACAAGATTTATGATGAGGTGCATGTGTAGCACAATGTGTTTGCTGCGCTGAGGTAGAACTGGATCTTTGGAAAGCTTGATGGAACTTTGATTGTCTCACTAAAGTGGAGTAGGCTGCTGCTGCTTGAATCCAAACTCTGAAAGGATCTGTCGAAGCCATAAAGCTTCCTAACTGGCATTAACTACGGCTTGATATTCTGCCTCTGCTGAAGGAAGAGCAAGAGCTTGTTGTTTCTTACAAGCCCAAGTGACAGGTCCAGATCCCATACTAAAAACATAACCTGCAGTAGACTTTCGATCATTAGGATCGTCGACCCAATCTGAATCAGTGAAACCAACCAACAAAGGTTTCCCCCCTATACTGTAATGAATCCCAAATTGAATTATACCTCGAATATATCGAAGTGTTCTTTTTGCTTCTTTCCAGTGACTTTCATGAGGAGTTTGCATATAACGGGAAACACGACCAATGGCAAAGGAAAGGTTAGGACGGGAATGAGTCAAGTATAAAATACTACCAACAAGCTGATGATACAAGGTGGCATCTACTTTAGGGGAAGTACAAGTGGCAGAAAGTTTGACTCCAGACTGGAAGGGAGAAGGGGCTGGTTTACAATCCTCCATGTGGAAGCTACGAAGAAGGTCACAAGCATACTTAGACTAGGAAAGAAAGATTCCTTCTTTGGTTTGCAAGACTTGGAGACCAAGAAAATAATGCAAATGTCCTGAATCTGACATTTCAAAATTTTGCTTAAGACCGGATTTCACATGGGTTAGAAGTTTAGGGTCACTACTAGTAAGGATAAGATCATCAACATAAAGAAAAAGTATGATGAGATGGTTTCCTACTTTCTTGGTATAGAAATTGGGGTCAGAATGGCATCTAGAAAAACCAGCGTCAAGGAGAAAGCTATCCATTTTGGCATACCAAGCTCTAGGAGTGCTTAAGGCCATATAAGTGTTGGTTGTGGAGCCTAATATTCCAAATCGAAATATATTATTCATTTGTTATTGTAACCCAGGAGTACTGTACACTCGTTCCCCCTGCCTTGGGGCAGTGCCCCGAAAAAGGGGGTTTGGGGGCAGCGCTCTGGAGAAAACGGGGGTTCGAGGGCGGAGCCCCAGAATTTTTTTTTTTGGGATGTGTGTTGACCAACAGTATTGCAGACCCATGGTATTGGGTTAACCCTAGAATTTTTCCCATGGTATTTCCCCTATAAAAGAGAGCATTGTAAATCGACTGGATATGGTATTGTATTGTACTTGAATAGAGACTGTGAGAGCATGGAGAGGAAGTGCAGCGGTTTTGCTGCAGGGTGTATCCCTTCGTCTTTCTGGACTGTAATAAAAGGATTGACAAATTTCTTTGTGGACGTAGCCCATCGTTTGGGTGAACCACGTTATATCTGTGTTTCTCTGTAATGTTTTAATTTGTTTTGCATCTTGTTTATTGATTTAACTGTATATCTGTTATTACTCTGCGGTCCTGTTTTCTAACATATAAGGATTTCTTAAGAAGACAAACAAGGCTAGATTTATTCTGAACATATCCAAAAGGATTTTCAATGTAAATTTCCTCATGTAAATCACCATGTAAGAAGGTATACTTGACATCCATTTGATGGACTTCCCAGTTATGTAAGGCTGCAAGGGAAAGAACAAGGCGGATGGAGTTCATTTTTGCTACAGGGGCAAAGGTTTCATTGTAGTCAATCCCTTCAACTTGGGAAAAACCTTTGGCAACTAACCTTGCCTTAAGTCTTTCAACACTTCCATATGATGCATACTTAGTTCTGTAAACCCATTTACATCTGACAATTTTTCTTTCTTTTGGAAGAGGAACAAGATCCCAAGTATCGTTTGCCATTAAGGAATGATATTCTTCATCCATAGCTGCATCCCAATCTGGATTTCCTGCAGCTTCTGCAAAAGTTTCTGGATCATGATTCTCAGAAACTTGATCCAAAAGAAAAGAGGCTCGCTGAAACTGAGAACGTGTTCGACGTTGATCTCTAGGATCACCAGCAAGATCACCAGCTGCTTCACATGTTGAACGGACCCATCGAGGAAGTATTGGTACTGGTGCAATTGGAGGAACATGAGCAGGTGGAGGTGGATTTTCATCCTCATTGTCATCAACAAAAACTGGAGTTGGAAACCTGTCAAGGAAGTTGGAAGAAGAAGAAGAAGGCACAATCATCGAATTAGGCTAGCAGGCCAAAGATGGCACACCCGCCAAGTTAGGCTCGTAGGCTAAGAGATTTTCATCAAATTTAACATCTTTTCCAATGATTATATCATGTGAACGGGGTTGAAGAATTCTATAACCTTTTACATCTTCAGAATATCCAACAAATATGCACTTTTCACTTTTAGGCTGCAATGCTTTCCATTTTTCATCGAAATGTGAGCCCATGCTTTACAACCAAACACACGAAATTGACTTACATCTGGTTTAATTTTACTCCATGCTTCTTCCGGTGTTATACCTTGTAAAACTTTAGTGGGTGTGCAATTAACTATGTAATTTGCACAATTTATGGCCTCAGCCCAATATTGAAGACTTAGTCTCTTAGATTGGATCATATAATTAGCCATTTCTTTTAAAGTGCGGTTCTTTTGTTCAGCTACACCATTTTGTTGTGGTGTATATGGAACAATGTAATGTTGTTGGATTCCTTGTTCAGTGTAGAAATTAGTGAACTTGTTGTTAACATATTCTCCTCGATTGTCAGATCTTAACTTAATAATTTAATGACCAGATTGTTTTTCAACAAGGGCCTTGTAGGCCAAGAACATGTTAAATACTTCGCTCTTAAGTTTTAGGAAGTAAACCCAAGTGCATTTGGAGTAGTCATCAATGAAAGTTAAGAAATATTTGAAACCAGAAAAGGATGCAGATGGAAGAGGACCACACAAGTCACTATGCACAAGCTCCAAAGCAACCAAGGCGTGCCAAGAGGCATGTTTGTCAAAACTATCCCGATGATTTTTTTCGAGTACACAACTAGAACAAACACCATCCTTGCAAGATACCATTGGAAGACCAGTCACCATATTGTCTTTACATAGTTGTTGCAATGAGCGATAATTTAAGTGACCAAATCATTCATGCCAAAGTTTTCTTAATTTATCACCATGAGCAACAAAAACTGAAGGAAAAGGTGATGACCCAAAGTTGTTAAATTTGTACAACTTGGTAATATCATCAATAGTTCCAGTAGCTAGGACATTTTGAGGATTTTTAAAATCCTTGATTACAACTTGGTGAGGTGTAAACGTCATAGTTTTACCTTCACCTAAATGAATAATTTGATAGACTGACAACAAATTGTAGGAGATTTTTTGAACACATAGTACATCACTGAAATGACCATTTTCTACTGGAACTGTTCCAGATCCTACAACACTTAGAGATCTATCATCACCAACAAATATTTGTTTGGTGTTACATTCATGCATAGTAGAAAATATGGCTGGATCCTTAGCCATATGATAAGATGCTCCAGAATAAATAAGCCATTCATTTGAATTAGAAGAAGAAGATGCAGTATAAGAGTAACCAAAAGCACAAAGTGCATGTCCATCAGATTTAGATTCTGAAGACGAATCTATGCTGATGTGGTGCTTCTTCATTGCTGCTTCCAAGGCTGCCATCTTCTTGAAACACTTAGATTCATCATGATTATCTTTCCCACAAAAATTGCAATGATGCTCAATCTTCTTTCCTTTTTGCTTGGATCCTTTGTCAATTTTTAAAGAAGAAGCCGATTGAGAGGGTTTGGGACCCTTGTTGTTTGGCTTATTATTGCAAAAATTCTGTTTCTTGGGAGGCTTGGACTTTTCTTTTTGTTGGAACAATAAGGGTTTCCCAGATTTATCTACATTGTTAATTATTCCAAGATGAATGAGATTATCTTGCTCTCTAATTAAGGAATCACAAAATGATTCAAGATTAGACTCTTGATAGGTAGCTGCAGTCAAGGACTCTTTCATGGAGTAGAATGTAGATACAAAAACAGAATATGCAAGTCCAAGTTTGGAAATAATATGATAAATACATCGTTTTTCTTCTTTCTTAATCTTACATTCTGCACATAAGAGTCTAAGAGTTTTATACTTAGATAAATAGTCTTGAATGCATGAAAAATAATTTGGATTCAAGGAAAGCAACTCATTCTCAAGTTGATAACCCCAAATTTCATTGTGTTTACCAAACACAGATTCCAACTTTTCCCAAGCTTTATCAGGTTCATCAATTCCAGATATGTGGAATCGCAAATTAGTAGAGATTGACATCCCAATCAATTCACGAGCTTCATCACATCTATTTGTCCATTTAATTTTCTTATCATCATCAGTGGGTTCTATTTTTTTCCCTGAGGTTATCCTGAAAAGTCCCCTACTTTGTAGAACATCCTCCATACGAGATTTCCATGAGAAATAGTTAGAACTTATAAGTATAATATTACAAGGAGCGGCCATACTATATAATAATGGCTGAAAAAATATAAACTAACTATCTGGTTGCAAAGAGCTCGAAAAAATATGCGGTTTTAAAAAAAACAACACTGAAAACTGATTCTGGATAATGAAATTATGCTTGATCAAAGAAAATGTTGAAGATGTCCCCAATAGTGACGTGGCAGATATTAACTTTAGCAACTAAAAAAAAAGAACCCCCCTCTTCCCAAGATCAACCTTTGACAATCACTTTGCAATAAACTTGTTTTGAAGTGAATCACTTTTGTATAATAAGTGAGGTTCACTTTTACAATAATGTTACTTTTAAATAGTGTGGGAATAAATTAAAAGACTTAAGTGACGCACTTTTTATTTTATTTTATTTATGTGAGATGCACTTTTACAATAAAGTAACTTGAAAATAGAAATTGCATGCACTAAAAAGTAGCTTAATAAGACTTGAACTCAAGACCTATTAAGGAATAAAGCAATTTTGGACCAAGTGAGTTAAGTTTAAAAGGTACGTAAAATAATGGAAAGAGGAAGAGTTTTTTTTTTTTCTTTCTCCTCTCTCTCATTCTTAGTGCTTTCCTTTTTTCCTGCAAATCACAAAAAAACCGAAAAACAAAAACAAAAAAAACTTTTTCCATACAATGGGGTTAGATCTCGGTTAGCTTACCCAAAAAGTCTTCGTTTTCAAGTTTTCTCGCTGTTTCTGATTTGCCGTGATCACACAAGGTGCACGGCAAAGAGCATACATAGCCGAGAAGACAAGAAAAAAAAACTTCCCCTTATAGTTTCTGATTCGCCGTGATCACGCAAGGTGCACGGAAAAGAGAAAACATAGTCAGGGAAGGAAACAGTCTGAGACTAAAACAAAAAAATATCTAATAATAAAACTGATAAGATATGAGATATTAAAAAAAAACAAATCCGTCACTGTAACATTATACCTTCAGATTTGTCGAAATGGGTGTTTCTGGAACAAACAGAAACGATTTTCGATGAAATGAAAACTATTTTCCAATGGAAACAATGCTCCGGACGCAATGGAATAGCTCCCATAGGCCAAAAAAGCACATAAAATCCTGAACCGAAAACCGTTTCAAATTTTTGGCAACACCGGTTCTCGATCTTGATCAAAACTGAAAGCTGCTCTTCATAAAAGCTGTGATACCATGTTCGGGTACATAGGGTACTCCCAAAAGACCGAACACCTTGAGAAACTGCTTCACACAAATATATCATAGATCAACACACCGATGCTTGTCACGTGGTTAAAACCCTCAAGAGGGAAATTGTCCACAACCCCAGCCAAATAGCTACTTGGACCAATTTATTACGCAAAAGAAAGAAAGTTACATGCGCTTCTCATAATTGATCAACTAGCCAAGGACCCTCTATGCTCTTTAAATAGAGATCATAGACCAATCGGGTGTTAAGCCACGGATCAATGGTAGGTATGATCTAAGAGAAGTTGAACTGTTGGATCACTCTATGTCTAGAACATATCGTGACCATCGGATTAGAATATTTACAAATGCATACTAATGCATACTAAAGAAACACACTTTTACCTAATGGATATATTACACAAGTTGATCTTAACTAACTCCTAAGTGTCTAAATATCCTAACAGATATGCCATTGAGACATAAGCAAGACTGTATGCAGCATAGCCCTATTTGGCAGTGTTTTCTAGGATCATAGTAGTTACATCTGCCCTAGGCAGAATCCAACCAATCACCTCTGAGCACGGGAATAAATCAGGTCTTATGGCCACTTTCATGAGAGCAGATTTCTTCATGTTTGCATATATAGTCAGTTCTTTGAACCCTGCATCAGGCACATTTTGATTTGCAATCATCCGATATAATTCACCCCACTTGTAATTTGGCTCTACTCTAGTGGTGGCTCTGGTATCTTCATAAATGTATTCCACCTTAGTGATGATTTCTACATCTGATTCTCCCTCTGCAATGGGAGCCTTCTTCTTTTGTCTTTTAGACATATCTCCTTTGAAGAAGTTACCCTGTCATAAACCGAACATGTTCTTAGATGATTGGAGATTTTATTCAACATTCTAAGAATGAAGAAAAACCATATCAAACCATTTACCTCTTCCATATGCATTCTCAAATAAACTATCAGAATATTAATGCATAATAGAAAATAATAGGCAAAAAGAACTTCTGCAAGATGGGTCTAAAAAATTCTAAGTCCATTTGCAACTAAAACATGACCCTGATAGTAAATGCATCACTTAAACCGATCTGCATTCAAACTCTTTGCATAACATAAACCACCCAATCAATTGTAAAAAATGCAGAAATCCCTAGCTCAACCAAAATGTTGAAAACCCCCTCGCCGTTCCATGAAACTAGGGTAAGTGCCTATGAAAAATGAAAACTCCCCAGACGGCCATAAACAACCCCACAAAATTCGATGCAGACAGCGTAATGCTTGTCTGCACCAACTACCTAAACAACCGGACCGGGCTTGAGCTTCCATAATGGCTCAAAAACAGGCTCAAGAAAAACCCCACCACCAAAACTGTCAAGCTAACTGATTCCTCACGCCGCAAGGATCAAAGTCATTTTGGATGGCTAACTACACAATGGCAAGAAAAACTAGCTAGGGGAAGACCCTAGTTCCCCAAATGACCAATAAAATCAAAAGGAAGGAGAAACCATGGTTGGCCTACCTGGCAAGCATGCTGTGCAACCCACGGGAAGGTTCGAAACTTCCACGGCAGCGATCCAAATGAACGAAATCCCGACAGCTAAGCACGTTGGTACAGTTTGACTTGATAGGGACAGAGAAAATGCGAGTTTTCAACCAGGATAATAATAAACAAATACTCCACCCTAATATATATATATACCTTTCGGTGAAAAAGATGGTGGGAAAAACCAAAATTGGTGGTCGAAACCACTATAGCATTGGACGATTAGTTCACTAAGGAGCGGCAATGGTGGGCGATGGAGAAACTATGGGCTTCGCAACCAACTGAAAACATCGACGATCGAAGGCTCAGAGGACTAACTAGTAATGCGTCGGTAGATAAACCAACTAAACGTCGGAGAGATCGTATACTACACAACCGCAATGGTGGAAGAAAATCAGACTACGGCTTCCGCGATCAAATGAAAACCTCGGTGATTGGAGGTTATATAGACTACGTATCAGTGGGTCAAGACACAAGATAATCCGCAATATCGGCGAGACAAAGCTGAAAGTTTCCGCAATGTCGGTGGTATAAAGCACTAAATTCCACCGAAGTCGCATATTCGAAATTGGAACCACTATTCAATAAACACATCGGCATTGGCGAGTGGAAGGACTAATGCATCGGTGGGATAGTTCACTCAGCAGCCACATTAGCGGGTATCAAAGACTATGGGTTTCACGACAAAGAAAACTATCGGCAATAGGAAGAACTAAGAACTATGGATCGACGAGTTTAAAGCTTAATGCAGCCACCGTGTCTGCAACAAAAAATACTAGCCCTACGATCAAAGTCATAAATCATTTCGATAGTGAAGAGAGAAAAAAATAATGAAAAGCAATAAAGCACGGAATCGGCAAGGATAAGAACTATCCGTCGGACTGTTTTCCATCTGCCCTCCAAAACGGCTATGACTTAGAAGACTAATGCTTCGACAGTGATAAAACAAAAAATGCCGACAGTAAAACAAAAGAGATAAATGCGCATCGACGAAAAATAGGACTTTCAATCGGGTCACTCATTATTTATTTTCCGAAATGGTGGCTGCATAAAGAACTAGTGCCCCGACTCAAACATAAATAGAATTTCGATAGCGATGAAGGAAATCATTCAGATCAAAAGGACATCATTTTCAAATCAAACTTTAAACTCCATGGTCAAAAGCATTGGCAGACAAAAAGGTAATGATTCAACTTCCGAAATGAAGGAAAGCAGTCTACCTCAATTCATCCTCACAAAATCCAAACTTGTAGCAGAATGACAACAGAGTTCAGGAATCCAAAACAAATCTAGTCAAGATAAAATCAAAAGGACGGTCCAATTTTTTTTAAAAATTTGGGAAATAGTTGTAGCTGCAACAATTTGCAACTACTTGGTAAACCCAGATCTCTGGACAATTTCTTCCTTAAGTATTAGAATGTTTGAAAATAAAACCAACATGTTGAATTCTTCTAGATGTCTGGATTTCCCAAATGGTGCATATGTACTTTAATCATTGATTATAGTCCAATTTAGGGATAATGGGAACCAAGATTTAAAAGTCTAGATAACTCTTTTAAGGCTAGAAATATGAGTTTCATTTTTTTTATCTCTGTCTTCAGGTAGCTCCCAGCTTGGACACCACAAGATTGTAACATATGTTAAACAGAAATATTATTTTGTTCCTCATTCCCATGCCATTTTGCACTTTTGTGCTTTTGGACTTTTTTGTCCTTTCGGACTCCTCCTGCATGCCTTTCTTTTTGAATTTTTATTCAGGCTCCTCTATCCATAGTGTCCTTTTGTGTGAGAGAGGTATTCAATTTTTAGCTCACGGACGGAGAAGAACTTTGGAAATTTTGTACTCATTTGGTTCGATACTTCATTTTGATACATATTTCTTTCTTAGGAGATTTTTTACTCTTATTTCCCTTTTGTATTTCAATTCTTGGCATGGGATCATTTATATATAATATATTATTTACCTTGCTTCCTTTCCATGGGTCTTTTGCTGTCACCCCCTAAGACATTTTTAAATGTGAGATGGATGGAGCCTCGAAATAGTATTCTAGACCTTTTGATCCTAAGTTATTTTACAAAGATTGAGTGGGGCTTCAATGTGTTCATAGCCATTTAGGAAAGCTACTAAACTAGAAGAATTCTTTCAAATAAATCAATAATACACAGTCTTATAATCAATGATTTTAGTTAATCCAGAATTCTGATGCTCTCCATGCAACCAAAAGTTTGCTTCCTTTATTGAAATCAATCAAAATCTAACTAAAAACAAATAGAAATAAAATAAATAAAAAATAAACAACCAAATTAGTTTATTTATGTACAAGATAATCAAGAAATAAAAACCAATAAAAATAAAGTTTGAGAACTAAACCACTAACTGGTCAGTTCTCTGCCAACCCCTGTAAATCTGGCAACTTGTAAGTTGAGGGGCTAGTCTTGACTAAAAAGGCATACCCATTATCTAATCCTATTGTACTTGAATAAAAAACTACATCTACTATTTTACAATCAATTTCATCTGCCTGTGAAAATCGAAGGAGATCGGGCTGGGTGTCTGGTGTACTGCTAGCTTCTTTCGCTTGGTAGTTTCATGGTTCTAGCTCAATTAGATAATTTCCCAACACAAAATTCACTGGTTCATTTTTTTCTTAAATTGAGTAACATTGTGCTTCATGTGGGGCTCTCTTAATATTTTTATCTGATTTGAACTTCCCTTATGAGGCAACCACATATGTGACCAATCTGATGCGAAATACCCATTTAGCCTTGCTGACCAGTCTCGATTCAAAACAAGTCCATAAACATCAGGTATGTCTGCTACTACAATATCAATGTACTGACATATCTTTTCATTTGCAGATAAGTGAATCAGAACATTTTCCATTTCCCCGACTAGTTTCACAGTGGTCCTGTCTAGCTGAGTAACCTGCCAAGTAGTTGGTTTAGGTTGTCCATTGATCTTCTTGAAGACTGAAAGTGGCATAACATTAACTACTGAACCCGATTCTACTAAACAATTGTGCACATTATGGTTTAAAATATCAAAAGTCAGGAGGAATGGTGGGGTTTTAAACCTAGCCTTACCTCCCACACTTGCTTCGACAATTTCTTGTACAGGTTGGTTGTTAGTGGGAAGCTCTTCCTCTTGTACTTCTAGTGCTTTTAACAATTTTTCTTTCTGTTGAGGTACATTACACATTTCAAATAACGAAATATTTGCCTTAGCCCTTTTAATGTCCTCCACAATATCATACCCCATCTCAGGTGCTTTGAGATTTTCCTTGACATTATCAACTTTGTCTTCAATAGGCTTAATTGGCATGTTGACTTGTTTCGGATCTTAACTGGTAATGGTAAATTTGGGTATTTTATCATCTGTGTTGTTCTTCTGTATTTTCTTCATATTCTCCTGAAATTTCTTAATCTTTGGATGTATCGAATTGTCTTTATTTAACAAACCTTGACTTCTTGCCGTCACATTTGTTTCTGATGTTTCTTCCTGTTTCAGTGAACCTTCCTCTTCTGTATCAAAAAGTGAGACACAGTCCCTTAAAACCAAAGAATCCTCTTCTTGTTTTTCTGTGGGTTGCTTATTTTTTTCTTCCTCATCATCAGCTTCTGTTAGTTTTGAGTCCAATAGCTGATTCATTGCTAATGTCATCGAATTTATCCATTCGAGACAATTTTTCTCAGAATGAGGCTACTAATGAAAGGTGCAAAAGTTATCCATACCTGCCTCAGTTAAATTCATTGATGCAGGACTGTGTGGAGGAGGTTTAGATTGATTGTTCTCTTCTCTCCTTTTATAGTAAGGCTTATATGTTTTATGAGCTTCCTTTTCTTTTTCCAAATCTATCACTCTGTTAGATAGCTTCTGCATAATTTTCAACATTCCTTCAAAGTCATGTGATTGCTCATCCTTAGGCTTAGTCAGTAATAAAGATTTTTTACCAAATTTTTTTTCTCCCGACTGCTCAGGATAATCTTCTATGCTCTCTTTTTCAGCTTCTACTCTCTCAGCTTTTTCATAAGTTTCTGACAATGTAGGTTTGAATGACATCTTGGAAAACATGGCCAATTCAGGCCCTAGAGCTGAAGTATAGTATTCAATCAGAACTTTATCAGGGGGCTTATCAGCTGCAGATTTTTTTTTAAGATAAGCAGAAAACCTTTGAGTGAAACTATGCACTTTTTCTTTTCTTTCTTTCTTTAAAGCACATAACCCTTTCATTAGAGCTGCATGAGTTTTCTGGACAACATATTTACTCCTAAATATTCTTTTAAATGTGTCCCAGTCTGTGATTGAATTTGCAGGCAGAGAAAAATACCTGAGGCTACTTCTCCTTTCAAGGTATGTGGAAACAATATACAGACTACATCTTCATGTTCTCCAGCCTGTAGTCCTTCTATAGCCAAGTAAAAGCTTTGCAAATCATCATCTACTAAAATGTTTTCACTTGGGTCAAACTTAGGCAACATTTTCTCAAAATCTTGAGGCAAATCATGCAAAGGAGGTGTTAAGTTTAATGGTGACCTAGCCCTCCAAGCAGGTGGTGGATTTGGTGGGTTGGGTGGCTGATTTGCATTTACATTTGCCATGATTTTAATTGGAGAGTGAGGTGGTGAATGAACAGGTGAACAATAAGGTGTATCTGGGTCCAAATGATTCAGAGGTTGAACAACTTCTTGTAATGATGTTTCTACCAGTTCTTCAAAATCTTCAACCAACACTGCGTCTTCCAATATAGGGCGATATTTCTTCCGATATTCTCTTCTGGGTAAGACAAGAATAATTGGTAATCCTCCAATATTATTTGCATAAGCCGTAGTAACTCTTCTCAAATCGTCAACTACTTCGTTATCGACAGGATACAAAATCCCTTTACCTTTCTCTTCAAGAATTGGATTGGGAAACTGACTGCTCTCAGAACTGTTACCGGTGGACTAATTTCGAGGAAGTGGGTTTCCTCGTCTAGCCATGCAGTGGCGGCCCTCTTTCTAGGGCCAAAAACTGTTGAGGCCTGGAAATTCGCAGGTAACAACAGTTAGGGATTCTCCCTAGTAAATGTTCCCAACTAGCCCGTTACTATTTGGTATGGGGAATCCATCTGGTTTACGGTTCGGCTACCGTAGGTCAAGTAACAAAATAAAAGGTTTTATCGGTTACGGCCCGGTCCACTGTGTATATTTTAGATTTTTGAATTTAAGTATGATGTGCAAGTGCCTATATAAGAATGCAGATTGATAGAGAATACGAGGAGCGGTCACAATGTGATGCACAGGTTCTTACCTCTCATCTTAACTCTCTCGCATCTAAATCACACATAGCAAGAAACTAAAACTAACTATCTAACCTATCCCTAGGGAGCAAGATTATCATTTATCAATGAGTAATGTATTTCTGCGCATGCACTAAGAAAAATCATAGATAGCTGTTACTTATTTCGAAACCCATGAACATTAATAGATATATGAACAACAAGATAGCTTATTGTTTATGAAAATCCTTCATTACTCATACTGGAAATTTCATAGAATAAACTAGAGCACATTCATAAAAAGAACATAGGTTCAAAGAGTTAGAACAATCTCACAGTTAATGGACACAAGCTGAAAACGAAATAGTTCACATTCAACAAATCCATAGCACAACATTTGAAATCTTCCACCAAGCTTTCTCCAACAGGAAACTTGTAATTCTTTATTGCAAAGGGAAATAGTTCTTCTTATAACATACTCTCACAAATCTATCTGTGAAAAAGTCCCTATCTCTATCTAAATCTCCTCTACTTATACAAAAAGGAAAAACTTTTGGACTGCCCCCAAAATGACTTTTGGGCTTCCCCAATGTTTCAATCCCAAATTTTTTGTCCTGTAGTGAGTGCTCATCCATTATACAATATATTACATTTAAACAAAATTTAATAGAGCACTTTTATGAAGAGGGCCCCGCTTGATCATTAATAAAAATTTTCCACGTCTGGGCCTCTGCTGCTATTCCTTCAAAATCTGAGGGTTCAAGAAAACGGATGTTGATCTCATACTTTGCAGCCTGATTATTAACCACCTCTATTCATGCTGGACTCAAGTGTAGTTGATATTCAAGTAAATGGATGCTGACTGCTACATGAGTCACTGCATTCTTCAGGATCTGCTCATCTAGATCCTTGACTTGTTGGATCTTCTCGTCATCTTCCTGGTACCTACTCTGTGGTTGTTCTATGAACAATTCATGTTTTGGTATTGCATCCAGTCTTTGTTTTGCAGCAACTTGGCATCTGTTGTATGTGACCAGCACCCTTCTGCAGTAATCAGCACAGGCTCCTCTCGTTTTCTTCACAGTCTTCTTGAATTCCTCTGTAGTATTTATTGCAAACTCTAATAAGTCATAATCCTGCTTCAAGCCATGTCAATATTTACCTAGTAGTGTTGTAGGGGTTTTTGCATTGGTTTCTATCCACACTACCCTTCCATCCAGGACCTCCAAAATAACCTGAGATCTATCTACAAAATATGAAGTGGTGTCCAAGATTTCTTCTAATATGCTATGTATTTGCACAATCTTACACCTTTCTTCCTCAATGCATACTTGTAGTTGGTGGATTTTCTTCCTCTAGGATAGAACATATTCTTTCAAAGGTTGGACATCCATCTTCTATTCCATAGCATCTTTTAGTGATGCTGTTAATGAAGCATTCTGTCCCTCCAAAGATGCTATTTACATTTGACATTGTTTCCCTCTCTCTTCAGTGGAAACCTTCTCTGATTCTAGCTCAATTACCTTGTTTTGCAGCTGGACCTTCTCTAAACTTAGAGTCTCATATGATACTTGAAGGTTGGTCTTCTCAGTTTTCAGCACTTGAATCTCCAACTGCAATTTCTATAATTCTGCCTAGTTGTTCTGAGCATTTTTCTCTACAACAATTTCTAAAGTCATCTTATTTTCCTGCAGAGTCTAGAGCTCTTCCTTTGAAGTCTTCACTTCATTTTGCATGTCCTCAAATTTTATCTTCAGCTTATGGCCTCCATCTCTTTCTCTTTTCAGTTTTTCTTTTAACTGAGATGTGTTCTTTCTTGATTGCTCCAGATTCATCATCAGTCTATCTACATTATCTTCAATATCTTGGGTTAATTCCCCCCTATCTCTTGCTATCGATATCAGATCCACGTCTGTGCCATACACCAAAGTTTTATCAGTTATCATCTTACCTGATTGTCCTCCTGTTTCAATATTTATTTAAGTTCTTTTGTCAATCCTCTTCTTCTCCATGTCATAGAAGATAGTGTTGAAATTAGGGACCTCTTCTCCTTCTTTCTGCATAAAAGGTATCAAATTAAATCCAAAAAAAACAACTTGTTCTTGAGTGCTGCCAGAAGTTGCAGCAGGCTCCTAAAGATTGAGATTATCCTGTCCATGCCCTTGATCTATTTGATCATGTGCCCCTTGTGCATCCATCTATTCAGTAGTTTGCTAGTATGTTTGTGATCCTGTTAACCTCTGACCCTTGCTTTCTTCTTGTTTTTTCTTTATCTCTGCATCTTCCTTCTTCTTTCTTTCCTCCTCTTCCTTCTTTGTTGCTTCCTCTACAACCCTCTTTCTTTCTTATTCTTCATGCTTTAGCCAACCTTCCGCCTCTTTTGCTAGCCTTCTAGCATCTTCTTCTCTTTTTCTGGCCTCTTCTTCTTCAACTGCCTTCTTTGTGGTTTTGCCCTTACCGCCCATAATGATGATCTTATGTTTAAATCGCTTCTTCAATGCAGTCATATTCTTTGCATTTCTGAAGATTTCTTCATCCTTGTCCTAGAAATTTGTGTATTCAAAATGAACATTTGCTTCTTTGCAATGCTTTGCAACCTTATTTTGGGAGTCATTCTTGTGGAAGTTCATTTCACCAAAATGAAAGTGCTCCAGTTCCTACACGAATTCTACAGTCTGTTTAACCTTTGTAAACTTATAACTCCCCATCCTGAAAGGTATGGTAGGATATGCTGTCTTCTTATGTTCGAACAAGAAGCTTCCAACACCATCAATGTATACTTGCTTGACTGCTTCCTTGTGTAACACATAATCAATGGTATATTTGGGGAGTAGAGAAGGTTCCCTAGAGCCACCATACATTCTAATATACATCCCCTCGTTAGTCAGATAATAAATTGCATATTCTTCAATGACTTTGAATGCCTCCTCGGACATGCAGTTGCATTCTGTCAAGAAGATTGAAGTGTACAAAGGCATAATGAAATGTTCACATATCTCTTTGTAGTGGCTATATATTTGTGTGCCCAAAATAGTTTGTTTGCAACGTATACAGGGGTTCTGTCCCTATCCCAGTTACACCTCAAGGCTAGAAATGGTTGGGTACATAATATACAGTCCACTAAGATAGATCTCATGTAGAACTCTGACTTTTTCTATGACACCCCTCCTAAAGCTGAAGATATGCAGGCTAAGAGGCTATTGGATACTATGTTTTCCTAGTTGAGTATGGTCCCCTGAGTGGCCACATGGAAAATAATTGGTATCCATCCCAATTTGAAGCTTTTTCCATGAGCTCTCCCAAAAACTCTATTCAGCATAAGCACTATGAATCTATAAGGGGTCTAGAGAGTGGTTGTTTCATATTCCCTTGATGGTCTGGTTCAAAATTTCTTCCCAGGTATCATCATACTTTTGACTGTTTCAACTAGGTCCAAATTTATCTCTTTCAACCAACTTTGGGTTAAGTAGACTTGAGCAGGAGGTAGGTGATATGCCATTGAGACATAAGCAGGACTTTATGCAACATATCCCTGTTTGGTAGTGTTTTCCAGGATCATAGTAGTTACATCTACCCTAGGCAGAATCCAACCAATCACGTCTGAGCACGGGAACAACTCAGGTCTTGTGGCCAATTTCATAAGTGCGGATTTCTCGATGTTTGCATATATAGTTAGTTCTTCAAACCTTACATCAGGCACATTTTGATCTGCAATCATCCGCTATATTTCACCCCACTTGTAATCTGGCTCTACTCTAGTGGTAGATCTGGTATCTTCATAAATGTATTCCACCTTGGTGATGATTTTCACATCTGGTTCTCACTCTGGAACAAGAGCCTTCTTCTTTTGTCGTTTAGACATATCTCCTTTGAAGAAGTTACCCTGTCATAAACCAAACACGTTCTTAGATGATTGGAGCTTTTAGTTAGCGTTCTAAGAATGAATAAAAACTGTATCAAACCATTTACCTTTTCCATATGCATTCTCAAATAAAATATCAAAATATTAATGCATAATACAAAATAACAGGCAAAAGGAACCTCTGCAAGCTGGGTCTAAAAACTTCTAAGTCCGTCTGCAACTAAAACATGACGTTGATAGCAAATGCATCAGTTAAACTGAACTCCATTCAAACTCTTTTCATAACATAAACCACCCAATCAATTGTAAAAAATGCGAAAATCCCTACCTCAACCAAAATGTTGAAAACCCCCTCGCCGTTCCACGAAACTAGGGTAAGCGCCTATGAAAAATGAAAACTCCTTGGATGACCATAAAAAACCCCACAAAAGTCAGTGCAGACAGTGTAATGCTTGTCTGCACCAACTACCTAAACCACCGAACCGAGCTTGAGCTTCCATAACGGCTCAAAAATAGGCTCAAGAAAAACCCCACCACCAAAACTGTCAAGCTAACTAATTCCTCATGCCGCAAGGATCAAAGTCATTTTAGATGGCTAACTACACAATGGCGGGAAAACCTAGCCAGGGGAAGACCCTAGTGTTATAGCTGATTTCACCACTCCAGGTGAATCACACTTTGTATGGCCTTCCTCTGTCCTGTTGCAGATTCCTTAGACCCCTTGGACCATTTTTTGTCCTTTGATGTTTCCTTGACCATCCCTAAAAACATGTGAAAAATGATACACGTGACTTTTAAACCTATAATCATGTATATACGTGGGTTTTACCACTAAAACCGTGTACATTGGGATGTGTACAAAATCCAAATCCTTTTGGAGTTTTCCTTGACATGGATCCGACTCACTTGACTCCTGGCCTTCCCTATGCCTTGATATCACTCGGATTCGACCTTTAATTACCCCTTTGAAAATCTATATAAGGAACTCCTTGGTACATTAAAGGAATAAGAGAGAATTGAGAGCAAAGAAACTATAGTCCATTGTTGCCGAAACTTATGCTTGAGTCTACATCTCTTTGTCCCTTGGAGCACTTTTGTGTTCTTCCCAAGCTTTCCTTTTGCTTGTGAGCTTGATATCTAGAGATGGAGGATTGAAGTGGTGGCGGCCCAAGTGGGGGATTCAGTTTCTCCAGTTCACAGACATACTGACAGAGGTTGTATCCATTGTAATCTCTGGTCTATATTAATAGAAATATCTTTTCCTGTCCAATAATGTGTGTTTGAATGAATATTTTATCCATGGGATTATGTCAAATGCTTATACATTATTGATTATATATGCTAGAATAGATCTAACACCATGATATACATAATGCTTGTATTGTTTACTTGTTGTTCAGGAAGTAATCTATCAATTCAAGCTGAAGTTGGAAAGCTCAACGGGGATCTACTTCAACCGTTCGGAATAAGGTATGAGGTCTGATCCTTTAGTGTTAGACATTCAATTTCTATTGCATATTGGAAAGGATTGATTTTTGGAGTCAAGCTGTCTGTTGTGGTACCCCAAGCCCTAGAAATTTCTCTCCATAACAGAATTGGCGACTCCGTTGGGGAGTTCCTAGTAGTTGTCCTTTGGGGGTTGTTCTATCGGCATTCAATGAATTTGAATTGCTCTTTCTCTATTGTTTCTGTGTTGGGTCTAGGGGCATGTTTACCTAGTAGTGTCTGATTGGTGTGAAGTTTGTCTCAGCCTGTCTGTTTGCCTTGATTTTTATGCACCTTTCTTCTTGTAGATGAGTTTTTAACTCACAGTCACGTATACACGTGGGTTTCTCTATGATTTCCACGTATACATGCGGGTTTACTATGAACAGTCATGTATACCCTTAGTTTTGCCTTTTTGTGGAAGTTAAATGGTTTCTAGGTGAAGTTTGATGTTTGATGAGTCTCCTTTGGCACTGCTTGAGTCTGTTTATACCTCTGTTTCTGACGAAAGATGTTTTTTTTAGGCTAAATTAAAAAAAAAGTTCTTGTCATGGCATTTTCGATTTTTTGTTTGAGATTAGTGCATTAGATTTATTTTACCTTAGTGCTTTGCTTGAGTACTGTTTGAGTGTCCTTGCAGAGTCTGGGGGTTGTAGAATCATTCTTTTACTTTTTGTATCTCATTTTATTTCAAAAAATCTAAAAACATTTTCTTATCATCATGCATTGCATTTTGCATTGTGCATTGTACTTGCACTAGATTTGCTTTGGAGTATTAGTTAGGATTTCATATAGGAAAACGTGCATTTATCATTTGAAGAAAAATTGTGCATTTCACGTAGTAGCATACCTTGTTTTCATGGACACAATGCATTTGCATTGATTTTTAGGTGTGCATTTTACTTCATGTTGTGTCATAAACCATTAGTTGCACGGCCATATCCCTCTTTTGAGTAATAAAGCCAATTAAAATCAACGCTTAAATTAAAATGAACTACACTCTTTTATTTTATAGGGTGCACCAACAAGCTTAGGTTTTAGGATCTTGGAATAGTTCATTGTGAGTAAATTATCCAAGATCACTAAACAACAACATGTATGTGTCTGTCCAGGTGAGTGTGTGAAATCCTTGGTATAACCAATGTTTCTCAAGATCCTCCTCTCAAAAGGGAGTTAAGCACGAGGCAGTGTGAGCGGTTATTGATTGAGATGACCCCTAGTCATAACTGAGTAGCACCAGAGATATTTCCAGGATTGTATTCGTATCTGGGGGCTCTTTCAAGAGTTTCGGGATTTGCTACCCTGCCCATACGGTCAATCCCTCCTGTGATTGTCCGCCTGAGCATTGATTATATTGAGGTGACCTTAGTGGCCTTACCTAGGATATCGAGGGGGTACTTTGCAGGGGTTATTCTACGGATGTCCCGACCAGGTTGGGGTCGGACAACACATTCGCTTTACACGTTGAAGCTGAGGGCCACAATAATTGGTTACGTACCTCCACTTGTTGTGTATGGGAGTCTCAAGCCTCTCCTAGGTGAGACATACCTACTTCATTCGGGAGCTCACTTATCCTACCCTTGATTGCTTGCATTTGGCTTTAGATTTTATTAGTGATTGCTCTGTGCACGATAGCTTGCTTATGGTTTATGTAAATAGAGAGTCTTTTCTACTTTTTGAGTCATTGTGGATTCGGGTATGGCTCCTCACTGTTCTCATCGGTTAGCAGGTCTTCCACCTTCTACTTCTCCTCCTCCTTTGGGAGAGAGACCTAGACAGTCCAGATGGACTATTTCACACATTGATTCACACACCATGGGAGACTATATAGAAAGTATTCTTGAACCACCTTCTCCCATTCATGTAGACGATGGGGAGTTTACTCCTACTTACGATCCTTCACCCGACTTGGCTGAGATAGGCCCTGTGATTTCTGAGATAGGAACCTTGCATGATAGACCTACTCACTCTAGGGTTGATTCCCCATTCACGCGTTACTGGTATGGAATGTCGGAGGATGCCGAGACTCATTTTGAACCCGCCAGCACTAGCTATGGTAGTTATGGTATGTCTGGTTTACCTACACATGATTTGGAATTTCATGTCGAATCTGACTTTGAGACTAACACTATGCTTGGGGGCACACTCATTCCTTACCATGTGGAGAGGTTTGGGAGCACTAGTCACATTGCACCTTCCATCCCGGTGGTGGAAGTTACATCACATATTCCTCCTAGGTCTAGGGTTAGCGATCCTATTAGGATACCAGATCTGCGACGAGTGACTATAGGGAATAGTATGTACTTGATCACTCAGATCCCTTTGTCCTCTGTCCCTAGTTCTTCAAATGTTCACCCTCCACCTCATTCACATGGTCCTTTGGGCCAAAACGTTGCTATGAGTTATGTCCGTACTGCGGTTACTAGACCGGTTGTGTATCAACTTGATGTACTACCCGTTGTTTCGGGAGGTCATGCTTATACTTCTAGAGGTCATATTCCTACTTCCAAAATGTATATTCCTACTTTTGGAGCGTACGTTCCTACTTACGACGTGTCTCATGGGACATCTCATGCAATGAATTATGGACGGGACGTAGTATGGACAGGGTTCTTCACCTTATGGAGGTGGGTATCAACAACCTACTTACTCTCCTAATTATGGCTTTGTAGCTCCTAATAGTCAAGGTCCACCACACTATGGTGCTTCCACGCCACCCTATACGGGTCAAACAGGAGGAGGGCACTATGGCCAAGGCCATGGTGGTAATCATACCTATATGAATCAGGGAGCGGTCCATCGACCTCATCAGCCTAGGCTCCCTTTCCTCGTGACAATGAATCTTCCTGACTTGTCAAGATTGACAAATGACCCTGTAGCTCATGACCCGGCTTGGTTGGCTATCCCTACTAAGCTTCCCTTGGACATACCTAAGTTCGAGGGAAAACCGAGAGAGGAACCGAGCGAACATGTTACTACGTTTCACCTATGGTGCTCTTCGAATTCCTTACATCAAGACTCAATTCGTTTGAGACTATTTCAATGCACCCTTATAGGGCCTACCGCGAAATGGTATATAGAGCTACCTAGGGAGGCATTCGCTTTGTTCGATGACCTTGCGATGACTTTTCTTAATCATTTCCAGCTACCAGTGCGCTATGATGTTGGTACTGAACTCTTGTTGACATTTTGACAGGATAAAGCCACACATATCTCTGATCATATTCAAGAGTGGCGTAGATGGAAGAGGTTAATTAAAGCTTTTATACCATCGGAATTCCTCCTTGAATGGTTCCTTAAGTTGTTATTGCCATATATAGCGAAGGATGTTTCTACATCCGGAGCGTAGAATGAGGAACAAGCGATTTTTAGGGCCCAAGAACTGGACTTGATTTATGCTCAGTCGGGTTTGTTATATGAGATTATTCCCAACGCTCCGCATTCTAGTTTCGACCCCAAAGTCAAACCTGGACCACATGTCGATGGCATTGTGGGTTGTGCAAGTGCGAAACCTACAGATTCGGCTGCAAAACAAGTTAGTCAATTTTCAATCAACCAATCTGCTTTGGTTCAAGCTACTGCTTTATCTAAACCCGCCCAAACGACGAGTGTAATTTCTGTGCAATCATCGGACCAGAAGGGTAACCGACAACCTGGACGGAATAGAAAAAAGGGTAAGAATAATCATAAGGGTGGGAATAAGAATGAGAATGCTAATAATAACAAGAACAACTGTAATGCTAGGGGGACAAGCAAGCTAAACGTAAGGTTAAATTCCTTTGCAAGTTGTGTAAGGATGATCACCTCACTTACTTGTGCCCTCGTATTGAGGAATCTTTGAGATTCGTGGCACACGGCCCAGCTGTGCTAACTAACCCTTTATTGCATAATCAAAATATGAAATCAAAGTCACATGACCAGTCTAGTGGTGATCAAGATCTGCCAGAGAGTAGTGGTCATGGTTGCATTAACATGGTCCGTGCTGCAAAAGTTGTGAACCATGCGAAAGATTATGGTTCATCACAACCCAGCCCAAGAAAAGAGCCTGATCCACCAAGGTCTCCTTTACGTATTGAGAAACCTGTGGATAAACCTGAAGCTACACCTCGCATTCCTAAGGGACTCCTTAAGCATTCGGGGAATAATCCAAATGCTCGAGCCACCCAGAACTATTCAGTTGTTGAGGATTTGGGCCACACTCCTTGTGCGATGTCTGCATTGGAAGTGCTTCAAAGTTGTCCTTCACAAAGGAAGGCATTTCTTTCTGCCCTTGGTGTGAACGATGATGATTCTTCCTCCGTGATTAAATTTGAAACTGTAGGAATTCAGCCTCACTTGCCTTACTATGTCTCTCTTTTGATTCATATAGAATGTCTTAATATGATCGTCAAGCGCACTATGATTGATGAAGGTGCTGCTGCTTCTGTGATGTCTTTATCGTGTTGGAAGGGTTTAGGTTCCCCTGAGCTGTCTAAATCAGTAACCATGTTAATTGCGTTCGATGGGAGATCATTTAGGCTGCATGGCATCCTTCTGTCCCTTAAAGTCCTTTTGGGAGGGAAGACCATTGTGATAGAGGTTGAGGTGGTTGATGCACCCCTTGACTACAATATCTTGCTAGGTAGGAATTGGATGTACAGTATGCAAGCCATTACTTCTTCCCTATTTCGTGTTGTATGCTTTCCACATAATGGGAAGATAGTCACGATTGATCAAATGACATTCAAGAATTCGTCTGTTACTGCATCTTTGGGAGCTTCGATCTCGATCGTTGAGCATTCTCAGCCGGCAACTGGGAGTGTGGGTGTAGGCATGTATCCATCCCTCATGGGAAGCTTTAGTTGTCCTGCACCGATTCTTATGATAGGTTCTGGTTCCGATGAGGCTTCGACATATATGAGATCAGTTTATTTTCACACAAGTCATATGGAAGATCCTTGGATTCTTCCTACACCAAGTACTCCAAATGAGCCCATCGTGACGGACGTGCCACTTCCTGCAACTATGATAGCTTATCAAGCTAACCTCGAGTGTGTTGCAGAGCCTAATCCTTCCTCTTCAAGGATGGAAGAGGAGGACCCTTATGTGCTGCCGGCATGGGTAGTATAGTATTCTCACATGCACGACTTCCTTGATACGCTTTTCCCTTCAGATGAAGTGATTATTGAGGCTATCTCGGGAGTTGAGCCACCATGGGAGGAACTCCATCATAGATCGTATTTTCTTCTTGAGCTTGACCGCTTGGAGTGTGAGGATTTTACGACGGTTCTTAGTGCGAGAGTTGGTATTCCTATGGTTCCATTAAGCACTCCTGGTCAGATGGCTGACGAAAACATGGCGAACATATCTTCAACAATTCCTATCAACATCTCTCGCGATCCTGGAAGGATAGAGAATGTCTATATTGGGGTGGAATGTTCCCATGCTGAGATTCTAGAATACACCGAGCTGTTTAAAGAATTCAGTGATATCTTTGCTTGGTATTACGATGAAATGCCAGGTATCGACCCTCGTATTGTCCAGCACGAGATTAAGAGTTACCCCAATGCTAATCCTATTCGACAATGGTTGCATGCGGTGAATCCGAGGAAAGCACCCACGATTAAGGCAGAGATAGAAAAGTTGTTAAAATTTGGTTTTATCTATCCCATTCCCTTGATGGAGTGGGTTTCAAACCCTGTTCTGGTGGATAAGAATCAAAGAGTGATCTGCATATGTACTGATTTCTGTGATTTGAATCGTGCCTGTCCTAAGAAAAATTTCCCCACACCATTTATTGATCATATTTTGGATGAGTGTGTGGGTAGCGAGGTTTTTTCCTTTATGGATGGATTTTCTGGGTATAATCAGATACAAATTAAACCTGAGGACCAACATAAGACTACATTTATTTGTCCTTGGGGAACTTTTGCATATCAGAAAATACCTTTCGGCCTCAAAAACACTGGAGCTACATTTCAGCGGGCAATGACCTTGATCTTCCATGATCTCAAGTCAATTGTCGAAGTATTTTTGGATAACCTTGCTGCTCATTCTCATATGAGAATGCGTCATCCCTATCACTTGATATTGGTATTCAAAAGATGCTAGCATTATTTGGTTAGATTAAATCCTCATAAGTGCATCTTTTGTGTGAAGTCAGGTCGTTTGTTAGGATTCATTGTTTCTAAAGAGGGCATAAGAGTCGACCCTTTGAAGGTTGAGGCAATACTTCAATTGTCTCCCCCGAAGAATATTTTTCATCTTCAATGTTTGCAAGGCATGGAAAACTTCTTATGGAGATTTGTTGTCAACTTTGCCAATTTGACTAGTGGCTTCATGCATCTCTTGAAGAAGGACACCCCCTTTTGTTGGGATGAGTGAGCTCAGGAGTCCTTTGATGCACTCAAGTGAGCCCTAGCATCGACCCCGGTGATTAGTCCCCTAGACTATAGCCATGATTTTCTATTATATATGGCCGCGTACTTAGAGACGATTGGTATGGTTTTGGTTCAAGAGGATGAGGAGCTCCAAGAGCATGTCATATACTATCTGAGCCGAAACCTTATTGATGCAGAGATTCGTTACTCTCATGTCGAGAAGCTTGCTTTATCTACTGTACATGTGGTTCAGCGGTTGAGACATTATATTCTCCTTTTCCAAACCTTGGTTGTAGCCCATGTCAATCCATTTCAATTCATCCTCACTCGAAGGATGATTGGGGGAAAATATGATAAATGGATTTTAATTTTGCAAGAATTCGATCTCGAATTTGTTTCAGCAAAATTGAATAAGTCTTTAATTTTTGCAGAGCTTATATCGGATTTCTCGAGCAAGGCCGAGGAGTTGGATTGTGAAGATACATTTGTCGATGAACACATCTTCTTAATCTCAACTTTAGACCCATGGTATGGGGATATAATAATATATTTTCAAACATTGAAGACCCCTACTCACCTCTCACAAGATGAATGACGACGATTACATCACATGTCTAAGAACTACCTCATAGTGGATAACACTTTGTACCACAGTGGGGTAGATTCCATTTTATGACGTTGTTTAACTCATGAAGAGGCAAAGGTAGTGCTGAATGATTACCACAGAGGGGAGTGTGGTGGTCATTTATCTGGGTTTTCCACAGCTCAAAATATCTTAAGAGTGGGTTATTTTTAGCCGTCGATCTTTAAGGATTGTGTAGATGCGGTCAAGAGGTGCCACCCTTGCCAGGTTTTCGTACGTAATATGCGCTCGAAACCTACCCCGTTACATCCCATTATCACTGCCAGTCCCTTCACTAAGTGGGGGCTCGATTTTATGGATTGCAACCCAACTTCAGCTGGGGGGAACCATCATATTATAGTGGTTGTTGATTAATTCATGAAATGGGCTAAGGCTATGCCTACAGTTAAATCCGACGGTGAGACAGCCGCCCACTTCGTATTCAACCAAATTATTACTTGGTTTGGAATTCCGAAAGAGCTTGTCATTGACCATGGATCGCACTTTCAGAATCGTATGATGGAAGAGTTGGCATCAAAGTTAGGGTACAAGCAAGAGAATTCCTCCTCTTACTACCCTCAAGTGAATGGACAGGTAGAAGCAGTGAATAAATCACTCAAATCCATTCTCCAATGAACCATAGCACAAAGCAAGAATAATTGGCACATCATGTTATATCCTGATTTGTGGGCATATAGAACCGCTGTTAATACTACCATAGGTTTTTCTCCATATCAACTTGTACATGGAGTGGAGTCGATATTGCCAGTTGAATGCGAGATTCCTTCTTTGAAACTAGCTATAGAACTCTTACCAGACACTTCTCCATTGGAGGAGCATTTGGTCCACCTTGAGCAACTTTATGAGCAGCGTCGAGATGCCTTGGTGGCTCTAGAGGTCAATAAATATCGCGTAAAGGTCCAGTACAATAAGTCAGTTCATCCAAGGAGGTTTAATGAAGGAGACTTGGTCCTATTGTGGGATCAACTGAAAGAACCCTTGGGCGCAGGAAAATTTAACCCCATGTGGCGTGGTCCTTACGTGGTCAAGCGTGTCTTAGAGAAGGGTGCTTATGAGTTAGTGGATTACGAGGGAACGGCCTTGGCGGAGCCTAGAAATGGGATCTATCTTAAGAAGTACTATGCATGATTTTCAGCCAAGGCTGGTTATTGTATATTATTGTACAGTTTGCATAGTTAGGTCTTTTTCTTATAGTGATTGGGTTTGTGATTAGTTTCCGTTTCTTTTGGCAGATGTCAATGGAATCTTCCACCTACATAGGATTCACGGATGGTGCGAGCCATCACACTCAACACTCAGCCTCTACTACTTGGGTGATTTACACTCCTATGGGTCAAATATTGTCTTCAGGAGGCGCATGTCTGCGACCATCTTCCAACAATGTTGCTAAATATAGTGTCGTTATTGAGCTTCTACGGGATGCCATTTCACATGGCATTCTTTCTCTTGAGGTACTTCTTGATTCGGAGTTAGTAGTGTCACAGTTTAATGGTTTGTACCATGTTAGATATCCGACGTTATTAAGAAGATTCTTACATGTGAGATTATTAGAACGACAATTTGACAATATAACATATATACATATTCCAAGAAATAATAATCAAGTTGCTGACTCATATGCTAACTACGTGTTAGATTGGCATTTGTTTCATTCACAATAAATTAATCACAAACATAATTTTTACACATGTAAATAAATAAACCGATCACCATAAAACTTTTTGTATACATCCAAAATGTGGTAATACATAGTGTCATGATACAAAATTGGGGCTTTCGAGCCACCAACATATAACACATGGTAGTACAAAATGTATACACTCCCACATATATAATCCTATGGAGGAGGAGGAGGTTTGTGATCATGGAAGGTCACTACGGCTCTAGCTAGACATCAGAATAATCTCACCCATATGTGTGGTACACCCACCACTTGCCACTGCATAGCCTCAGGCAAGTCCTCGATTTGCGCCATGGGAACCCTATGTGTCAGCCTCACAAAATTGGTATGAATGCTCTGGAGCATTCGCTCCGCATCCACACCCGTGATGTCATCTCCTCTTCCCCCTCATCTGTAACGAGGGAAGCCTTTTGGCCGCCATGGTCCCACATCTGCACACAAATGGTAGATGTCACTATGTACTGTCACACAAAAATATGTCTTTTGATTCCATATAATTAGAAAACACAAAAAAATTAAATAACTCAAAAATTAAAAAGAGAGGGTCGAGATTCGTTACCTATATCTCCATATGCCGATCTTGGTGGTAGCGGCATGTCTGGGTTCCCCCAAAAATCTATCCCTACATAGGGGTAGTCATCGATGGAAACTATCTATCGTCGCCACCATGGAAAGAAGTTAGCTGGATATGGTTTGGCCACCATACCACCCCCAGTCTACGCATAGCATCTGCCCAATGACATTGGGATGGATCTCAAACCCCGTGAAGAGGAACGTCCACTCTGGGGCTCAATATTGGAACATGCTCGAAGAAAAAAATGCTCAGTATACTGCTGAACCTGAATTTCCGCACTCTACCTGCCTTACACTCACTGATCTGATGTTTCATGTTGCTCAGTAGTGTAGTGCTCCAGTCATAAATCATGGGTCTCATGTACTCCATTGCATAGAACATCAGAGGTCGTGAGGCCTGGTGGAGTGATTCCAAGCCTGCTATCCTACCCAATGTCAATAGTATGGCCTTTAGGCCGAGCACCTGTATAGCGTTGGTAGGGACCTGAATCCCCACCTTATCTGTGTTTGGATAGCAGTACACTGTAATGTACTTATCAATAGTTAGGCCACCGCCTGGCCCACCATGAGAATGAAGGTTCACCACTTCCCCTCATCTAGAAATCCCGGTAATGAAGCATATGTCCTCCACCTCTATGGTGAGGGACATCCCATCTATCTGGAAGGACTCCAAGTCTAGATCCTAGTAATCCACCAGCATTTGTAATAGTCTTAGTTTGGCCCTCAAACCACCAAGACACCAAAAGTTGTAGAGTCCGCATGCATGTAGAACTTGTTGAGCCATTATATCGGCCCTTACTGCTCCCTCTACCTCACCATGTTCACACTCTCTCCACTCTAGGACCATCCTGCACAAGAAATTGCATATTTGTCCATTAGATTATTGAAAAAACCTTATGCACGACCTCATACACGACTGTTTTCAAAACAACTGCGTATGTACATGGCTTTGGGGGCATTTTCCATGTATATCCAACCCTATACGCGGAAAAACCCTTGATTTTTGCGTGGGCCACAGCGCCCTTTTTAGTTTGGCCTAGAAATCTTAATTGACCATGGAATTTGATAAAAAAATGCATTGAAATGGAAGAGAAGAGCATGGGTAAATACCTGGAAGAAACGGTAGTGGAATCTGCTAGCTGGATCTCCTGGAATTCGCTGTTGAAAATCTAAGCTCAAATGGGTAAAAGTTTCAAATGTTTTATAATATTTTGAATTGTTTACTATTTATAGAAAATTTTCAAATATTTGAAAATTTTTACCCCTTTCCTATAGTTTCGACATTTTCTAACCATTTTGGACCGTTTTTGACATAATTCATGATGTAGAGGACCTTTTTCAGTGTCGTTTTAGCCGTTGGATGGACCCGTTCATGTCGATCTCAGGCATCATATCTAAGCTGGAATATAGGTTAGGTGTCACATCCTCGACCCTCCGACTGGCAAAGAGTTCGTGACCAAACACCAAGGATACAGGCAAACAACCCCATGAACATGGATAAACATCAATGCTGAAATTAAAATTACTTAACATAACACATGCATACTAAGATGCACAATCCATACAAGGATACAGAGTTAATCAATCATTCAGCGGAAGCAAACATATGCATTTCAACATTTAACATGTTCATCATAATTCAAACAATAGATATATTTGCAGAGATAAAATAGTCATGAGTACTTATCTTTTGATGAAGAATTCTCCCGCAACCAGCTACGTTGCTGCAACGTTCCACCCAACCATAGGCCAGCGTGCTCATCAATCTCTCAACAACACTGCCACCCCCGAGCTGGGCATGATTCCTCAAGGAATAAGGGTCAATGCAGGCTTACACATAGCCAAGGATACACAAGCATAGCCAAGCCAACTCAGTTAAGTTTATCAGGCCATCAAGGAGCTGGGACAGGCTAAATGCTAAGCTGGTGGCTTCAACACCAACTTCTCATGCATACCCAACCTCTAATCCCACTCACAACAGTTTGAATACCAACCACTACATACCGCAGCAAAACAACCCTTCACATCCCTGTGAAGAAGGAAAAGACAACCAGGTAACAGTCCCGAACAAAAGGCGAGACACAGCTCAAGTCCAACAATTCTCCAGAGTTGTTCTTGGCCCTAGCGTGGCCAAAACAACTCAGCAATAACGCACAGAAACACCCAAGAGACGTCTGCAGCCTCAACAACCAAGAAGCAACCCAAAACCAGGGAAAATTGATAGCCCAAACTCAAAATGAGTGATGGCAATAGTCCACAGTCCCAAAACAAAGGAGAAGCCAAAATCCTAGCGTGGACAGAGGAAAGCACAACGCGGACCATAGCAGATGGCATACACGGCCACAATTGGCAACTTTACACAGTCTCGAAATAGGGAGAAACTCAGCCAACATAGGTGGCAATCAACAACCAACAAGACACGGGGAAGACAACAGTCCCCTAAACATAATCAGTGAGCACGGCTCACAACATGAGAAAATGACTCCAACAGTCTGTGCATGAGGGACACTTGCACCAAACCGCAAAACACAGCAGAAAAACATATGCACGGGCCACAAATTAGTAAGGAAACTTACACACAGTCCCTGAGTGTGAAATGGCTCCTGCACCCAAAATTCCAAAGTGACAGCCACAATTTCTCTTACTCCCTGTGTGAGCAAAACCAACGTAGAATCCCTGCGCGTGAGGAGAAAGGACGCGGCCAGCAAAGTGCGGGAAACAACAGTCCATCCACAACAAAAGAAAACTCCAGCGATCCTTCACAACCCGACAATGGTGGAGACCAAAAACGCCGAATCCATGCATGAGGAGAACAGACCACGACTCTGCGTGAGGATGAACAGACCACAGCAACAGAGGAATGGAGGAGAATGGAGTTGTGGAAGAGTGGAGAGTGTTTCTTCTACCCCACGCGAGAGAAGAGGAAGAATCTGCTGGTGGAGTGGGCACGTGGGCAAGGATGGATAGTCCTGCCACACCCACCTCCACTTAGCAATAACTGCCCTCAACTAACTCAACAAAACATTAAATAGGTTGAATGAGACAAGGGAAGATGGAAAATTAAACAAGGTGGTAACACATGGGTTCCCCCCCCCCAAAGACCAAGGTTGACATCCCCCCCACACCCTTATCCTTTGGAATCATGCCCTTTTCATTTCAATGTTGCACTGCCATAGCTGGTTGTGGTTTATGTTATTTGATGTGCATGTTTACATCATGCCACATTATAATGTGTCGGATATCATGATATACCATCGTCAACTATTCCTATTGCCGAAACATACACAACCAAATCAATGGTGGGGCTTTTGCCTTTAGCTCCTCACCATGATTAATTACAATATATACATCATGCAAATGGGGTCAAAACTGGGGTGTTACATTCCCCCCCCCCCTTGGAATAACACCGTCCTCGGTGTTCCAATACATAGGAATACATAAACAATACACATACAATTGCACATCAAAATTTCAAAATTTTGAAGATATGTCCCACGTTTAATTATTCACTTTGAATGTTCAAGACCAAGCCCCTCGGCTTCCATGAACTTCTCCTGCTGGTTCTCAGCTTTCAGCTTATCCTGAAGTCTTGGAACTTTGCGGCTATTGCCCTCATCATGTTCCCTCATTGGGCAGTCCCAGCATAAATGATGTCCTCCGCATTCCCAGCATTTCACTGGCTGCTTCATCTTTACCTACCCAATTTCCTTTGAGTCTTCATGCCTGGATCGTTTCTTATCGGGTCGCTTGGACGAATGTCCCATCACTGATCCACCTTCATTTCTTTTGCCGGTTGCTCCCAGAAGGATTTTCACCTCCGTTTGCAAACCAATAGAGTCTTGCAAAATCTGGTGGTTCATTTCATTCTGCCTTTTTTGTATCTTGAGCATCTCTCCAAGATTTTCTTGGGTCTTTGCAATCATTTGAAGGAGACTTTCAGCTAAGTCCAGCAACTTTTGATCTGCTGCCATGATCAATGTGCACCACCGGGTTTCACTTTTCTCACCCAATCGGCATGACAGTCCAAGCCTCATCAAGGAGACTTTCATATTTTTCATGCCTTCCTAACAGGCACACGAGCTCATTCATGTCCATTCTTGGGAAAGGAATTAACCACTCCCGCATTCACAATTTACCTTCAGCAAAAACACACATTCCATTTTCAGTCATACATGCATTCAACAATCTTTTGTTTTCACAATGCATAAATATATATGTATATATAATCAAAAGGCAAGAGAGAGCAGCAAGAGTCTTTCCCTCTTTGTTTTGTTCCATCCTGGAACCCACACCACTGCGGTGGCTTTTCACGCTCTTAGCCTCTTTTACTTCACCGTGAATGCTGGACCAATCCCTCTTGGTCATGACACTTAGTGTCTCTGGTCCATTCTAGACCTCTAAACCATGGAGTCTCTCCACATGGTTTGTCTCAACTGCTAGGAACCTCACGGTCTCACTAGCACCTTTTTCATTGCCACTCATTCTGAGCTTTCCAGGATAGTCACATGTCTACATGCACCCCTAGGATGCTCTCATAGTCCTTGCTTGTAGCGATACCTATATCCAAACATTGAATAGATTCACATGTTTAGTTTATTCTCATCAGTTTTATCTCTAGAACAAGAGATTAAAACATCATAACCAAATCATATACACATGTATATTCATAAGCAAAATAATCCAATACTTATCTATATTGTGCATCTCCTCGCTGGTCCACAGGATCCTGGTTCGCTTTGCAAGCCTTGGGATCGCCCATGGACTTGGATGTTAGGTCAGCACGCAGGCTACTTCCACAACATCCTTTTATATATATCAGGCACAATCAAGCCAACCTTCAGTTGGTTTTATCAGACCGTCCAGCCAAGCCAATATACAATTGGGTTTATCAGGCTGCTGCCGATCAAGTCAATACACTGCTGGGTTTACCAGGCTACTCAGCCAAGCCAGCTAATAGTTGGGTTTATCAGCCTACCAACAAATCACCTGCACTTATATCAACAATCAATAATCATCCAAGCCAACACCGTTGGGTTTATCAGGCCATCAACAGTAACACATACACTTATATCAACAATAACCCTTACTCCGCAACCCCTCACAACAACCATTTACCTTTTACCCTTTACCTTTTACCTTTAGGGTGCAACACCCCACTGCATCTTATTTAGCCTATCAGCATAAGAAATATAAGCAAACTCATCAGTGTTATTGCTCTAAAAACCATAATCATATTTCATATCATTCACTATCAAGTATTGAGACACCGGGAGTGTGTCCATTCCCTAGGGTGTAATCAATATTGAAAACCCTTTCATGATCCGACATCGGAAAAGTGTGCACTCTTTTCCGGTGTGTGCCATGTAGGCCCTATTCATACTCAAGCAATCGGTCATAATGGAAATAAAATCAAAACATGTTCTGCATATGGAATTTCAATAATTTGACATGCATATTCTTAGCAAGGGTTACAGAACACTTATCCATTTGTCGACGCAGTATGCCTTTGTTAAGGAGGAATGGGGGCTCCTTCTCTGAGTTAACAGTCCCTCGGTTTTCCATCCCAACTCCTTTTCACATTTCATGTTCACACATGTCTTACCAACATAATTTATACCATCTCACTCATGTTTCTACCAAACATGTAGTGCAGATGAGACATTTTCAAAATGTCCAATGGTGTTTCACTCGAAACCCATTTCCAAGATAAGGGAAAACCTTCCCATGAAGTTTGGCTCCTGCAGGCCATCACACATGATCTTCCTGCAGTGTGTACCCCTGACACATTCATCAAATAACCAAACAGTCAATCATTATCTGATAATACAATCCAAATTGATTGTTACATAACCAAGCAATTACATTAGTAATTAAATTCAATAATAATTTGCAATTCTGTCTATTACAAAAATTAGTTTGCTTGGCAATGAGGTGATCCTCCTGTCACAATCTTATACAAGCCAACAGTGATTAGTAGTCGTTAGCAATTTATTTAATCCTAAATTCACAATTCAAATTTAACAACCCATTATGCATACCAACTAGCTTTACAGCCATAAGACTCTTCTCATAAGGTTTGGCTCTTTTACATGGTAGATTCTGGCATTGGTCAGGGTCTTGCCTCTCACTGCCATGCTCGAAATAATCTACCTGAAACATGAGCTTCAATCAACCAACACTTGGTAAGTCTGGATGCATATAAACTTCTCATTGCTACAACCATCACTGAAGCATTTTCAGAATTTATAAAATTGAAATACTTCCAGCTATTAATCACATCAATATTACCAAAACTCATTTATTTCATGCAATCATTATCATACTAACATTTGCAAGGCATAGTCACATCATTCATTCAATTAAATGAAATGTTTAGATACTCCTTACTTCACAAGCGTATCATTTGTACCACCTTGCTCTTTCCATAGAGCATTTCTGGAAGCCAATCGTCATGACTATCCTCTTTATGCACTGACTATCCTGCATTCATAACAACCTTTGAAATGGTCCCTGAATTGTCATCAATTCATCATTTCAGCCATTAGTTATTCATAATATCACATGCACTCATCTCAATGCATTCATGCAATGGATCACAACATTTGCACCTGTACTTATGCAATCAGCCACTCACACCCTTCATATGCATACATTAAATGCATAACTACAAGATTCATAAAATATTTGTAATGCATATCCACTCAATGCTACCTTGCATTGATTCAGGACTACTGCGCATTCACACATATCATGCATGGCCTAACCATGACTACTTCATATAGGATGCATTACTATAATCAAGATCATCAACATATACAGGCATGACACCTTTCTATATTCAAATATCCACATGGTATGAGGTATCTTACCTTTACCACTCCATGGAATTTGTCATAAGAAAACTCTTACCTTCATGGGTCATACTTACACCCTTGGCATTACCAGTTTAGTCGGTATCTCGCAGAGGATTGCAGACTTTTCTCACCAACTTTTGTTTATGGACTTGTTGCCTCATCCCTTCATCCAAAGGGTTGCTAGTCACATTCATCAGCATCAGCAACATCTTCAGCCGGGTCCATGTCATCGTTGGTTTTTCCACTAATGCCAACATCAAAGCAATGATTATCATTAGTGGTTCATTATAGATGCAAAACATATCCTCATACATTTCAAGTATAAAACTTAGGAAATGTTGTTATAATCAACAAGATAGAGTTTTAAGGAAACTTCCCTTTTCAAGTCTTTCATCCTTCCATGGAACTCCTCTTCCACACAACAGTTGGTTAGCCTTCATAGTCCTCGCTACCTCTGGGCATGCAACTGTCCAGATTTGTTCATTTGATAGCAGCGGCCATCATTAGCACTTTTCTGCTCCATGCTTAGATTCTGGTGACTTTCCCTTGTTCCCTACTGGATAAGATTTCCAACGCCTATCCACATGCTTCATTCCGACCTCGGGTGTGAAAACCACACCACTTCTAAAAATGAATATTTTCACCAAATATCGACATTTTACACACCACTTTATTTTGGATTGGGTGTCAACTTCAGCCCTGTAGACCCACTGAAAAATAGCTGGAAATCCCACTGGAAAATAGCTGAAATCTGCTGGAAAATCCCACTTGAAAATCTCAAATTTTCCTTGTGCAAAATCGACTCTCATCTGGACTATCAGTCCGACATTTCGGCAGTCCAAACAACTAATTTCCTCCGCTGCTCATCGGCTGTCGAATCCACTAAGCACTAGGCATCGACGATCCGATCTTTTATTTTTTTTCGACGTGTCAGATCCATACTCATCTAGGCAGCCGCAAGGGTGGACGTTCAATCCACTTCCTTCATCTGACGTCGCTCATCAGCTGTCCAATCAACTAAATTTTTCCGACGTGTCGGGCCGATCTTTCTTTGGCTTCCGAAGTATCGACGGATCGATCCTCTAATTTTCTCCGATGTTTTCTACACTTAGAAATTTTTTCAAATTTTTCTCCTTCCTTCCGTCGCCACATCGGATGCTCAAACAACTATTCTTTTCCGACGTTTCGGCGATCTTCAGATGATCTTTGTCGAAACTGCGGCTCCGTCTTCCACTAATTTCCTCCGAGACTTTCCCTTCTCTTCCTCCATTGCATCGACAACCTTATCTTCTATTTTCTTCCGATGCTTGCTGCTGCATCGGCTACTCAAACAGCTAAACTTTTTCAATGGTTTCCATACTTAGACAGATTTTTCCAAAATTTTCTACTTCTTCCACCGATGTATCGACACCCTCAACATCTTTCTTTCGTTGACGACATCGGAAGTCTTTTCAGGCTAACTGAGCCGACGTATCGACTGCTCAAACCGCTAACGCCTTCCAATGATCAACACTTAGAATTTTTTTTGAATTTTCCTACTGTCAGAAACCAGATCCACTGTCACATCGGCGTTTTATTCCCTACGACAGCTGCAACAGCGGATGGATAACCGCTAAATTCTTCTGCGGTGTCGGCGAACCCAACACCTATTTTCTTCCGACGGACGCTGAACACTTATAAAATTTTCAAAATTTTCCCTCTTCGTCGCTTGATCGGCTCAATTTTCTTCTTTCTGTCGGTGACTTAGTTCCTTTCGCAGCCGCAACAGTGATCCACCATCCTCGATCTACTTCCGATCGGTGAACTGATTTGACCGGCATCGGCAGTCTTTTCACATCAGCAGGCTAGTGCCTTTAGCTTCCGCAATGGCGGCCGCACGAACAAATTTTTCCTTCCGATAGCTGACGATTTCTATACTTAGGAAATTTTTGAACTAAACTTCATGGCATCGGCGGTTGGAGGACTTACCCGTCGGACACGTAGTCGTTTTGCTATCCGCAATGGCGGACGCTCCATCAACTTTCTGCTTCCGATGGACATCGAACACTTAGACAAAATTTTCTGCGATTTTCCTTCAAACTGCTCTCCGTCGGGCACGCTTCCCTCTAACTCTTCCACTACGTTGGAAGTCTGTTCCACTAAGTGTTCCAACTGTTCAACACTTAGGCAAATTTTTGGAAGTTTGCTGTCATCAAATTCTGATCTCTGCTGGGAAGAAAGAAGTCCTTCCTTTGTCATTGCATCTTGGTGGTACATTCAGGCCCATGCTGCAACATGAGCTCTGATACCACTCTGTCACGTCCCCGACCCTCTGACCGGCGAAGAGGACACCACCAAACACCAAGGATATGGGAAAACAGCCCCATGAACATGGACAAACATCAATGCTGAAATTAAAATTACTTAACATAACACATGCATACTAAGATGCACAATCCATACAAGGATACTTAGTTAGTCAATCATTCAGCGGAAGCAAACATATGCATTTCAACATTTAACATGTTCATCATAACTCAAACAGTAGATATATTTGCAGAGATAAAATAGTCATGAGTACTTATCTTTTGATGAAGAATTATCCCGCAACCAGCTACGTCGCTGCAACATTCCACCCAACCATAGGCCAACGTGCTCATCAATCTCTCAGCAACACTGCCACCCCTGAGCTGGGCATGATTCCTCAAGGAATAAGGGTCAATGCAGGCTTACACATAGCCAAGGATACACAAGCATAGCCAAGCCGACTCAGTTGGGTTTATCAGGCCATCAAGGAGCTGGGACAGGCTAAACGCCAAGCTGGTGGCTTCAACACCAACTTCTCATGCATACCCAACCTCTAATCCCACTCATGACAGTTCGAAGACCAACCACTACATACCGCAGCAAAAAAACCCTTCACAGCCCTGTGAAGAAGGCAAAGACAACCAGGTAACAGTCTCGAACAAAAGGTGAGACACACCTCAAGTCCAACCACGCTCTAGAGTTGTTCTTGGCCCTAGCGTGGCCAAAACAACTCAGCAACAATGCACAACAACACCCAAGAGATGTCTATAGCCTCAGCAACCAAGAAGCAACCCAAAACCAGGGCAAATCGACAGCCCAAACTCAAAATTAGTGATGGCAAGAGTCCACAGTCCCAAAACAAAGGAGAAGCCAAACTCCTAGCATGGACAGAGGAAAGCACAACGCGGACCACAGCAGATGGCATACACGGCCACAATTGGCAACTTTACACAATCCCGAAATAGGGAGAAACTCAGCCAACAGAGGTGGCAATCAACAGCCAACAAGATGCGGGGAAGACAACAGTCCCCAAAACATAATTAGTGAGCACAACTCACAACATGAGAAAACGACTCCAACAGTCTGTGCGTGAGGGACACTTGCACCAAACCACAAAACACAGAAGAAAACGATATGCACGGGCCACAAATCAGTAAGGAAACTTACACACAGTCCCCGAGCGCGAAATGGCTCCTACACCTGAAATTCCCAAGTGACAGCCACGATTTCTCTTGCTCCCTGCGTGAGCAAAACCAACGCAGAATCCCTGCATGTGAGGAGAAAGGATGCGACTAGCAAAGTGCGGGAAACAACAATCCATTGACAACAAAAGAAAAGTCCAGCAATCCTTCACAGCCCGACAATGGTGGAGACCAAAAACGTCGACTCCATGCGTGAGGAGAACAGACCACAGCAATGGAGGAATGGAGGAGAATGGAGTCGTGGAAGAGCGGAGAGTGTTTCTTCTGCCCCATGCGAGAGAAGAGGAAGAATCTGCTGGTGGAGTGGGCATGTGGGCAAGGGTGGATAGTCCTGCCACACCCACATCCACTCAGCAATAACTACCCTCAACTAACTCAACAAAACATTAAAAAGGTTGAATGAGACAAGGGAATATGGAAAATTAAACAAGGTGGTAACACATGGGTTCCCCCCCCCAAAGACCAAGGTTGACATCCCCCCCACACCCTTATCCTTTGGAATCATGCCCTTTTCATTTCAACGTTGCACTTCCGTAGCTGGTTGTGGTTTATTTTATTTTATGTGAGTGTTTACATGATGCCACATTATAATGTGTCGGATAGCACGATATACCATCGGCAACTATCCCTATTGCCGAAACATACACAACCAAATCGATGGTGGGGCTTTTGCCTTTAGCTCCTCACCACGATTAATTACAATATATACATCATGTAAACGGGGTCAAAACCGGGGTGTTACATTAGGTTTCATCACCGTTTGCATTTTTCATGACCTTATGACCACTTCATCATGACCTTAGGTACGAACCCACTCTATTATGTCACATAACCTTCTTGTTGTTTTAGAAATGGCATGATATGAGTGGTAGAGCTTCACCTTACATGGGTACCCTAGTTAGCGCCTTATTTGCATTCTTATTTGCATTTGGTGCCCATGCTGACGTTTTCTCCTTTAGGGTGTGGGAGTCCGTTGAATAGTATTTCCATGATATTTCGCAAGAGCCTCATACTCCTCTTGATCTTTTGCTGGCCTATTTCCCTCAGGACTCCCTCATGTCAAGTTGTGAATGCATTATCACGAGATTTTCCTGCCTTAATGAGATTTATGATGGCTCCCCTGACATTGCGTTTCAGCCATATAGCCCGAGCTTGTCTCATGTCTAGCCATGCAGAGCCATTTTGTGTATCCTTCACAACTTGTTTCCCTTTTTTACCGGGAGGGGATTTTCCCCCAAGTGTCGATATCCTACACATGTATCCTTGCATTGAGCATAGGTATGTTCCACTTCTTGGAACTAGTTTGTTTTCCCTTATGACACTCGTCTCCTCCTAGTCTGTAACTATAAAGCCATTTTATTCTTTTTCAAGCTTTTTAAATAAATGAAAAAGTCCAAAAAAACCAAAAAACCAAAAAGCCGGACAAGGAAAGATGTTATCTTTGGCAGCTGTCGAGTTGTGTCGCCTTCAAATAGAGCACTACATATCACATCCATTGGTTGGGTTATAATTTGAATTTAGGAGCTATACTCGTTTATCTGAGTTTATCTCCATCAACTGGTTAAGCTTCCAGTCCCTATGGAGCCTCTGTTGATGCCTCCTGTGTCGCAGAGATGTCCCAGTTTGTATATCGAGTCTATGTTGTCTTTATTTAGTCACCATATGTCATTATGCTCTTGTTCGAAGGAAGTTGAAGCCTGAGTCGTTCATTCCTCACTTCTCTTGACTTTGCATGTCGGCCATTCCCGGTACAGTTATTGGTTCATGCACCTTATGATTGAGTCCTTCGACATTATATAGCTTTGCTGAGTACCGCGTGTTGGATGATGGGGGATGCCTTAATGCACTCCTTCCAGCGGATTTCATCCCATCGACTTCAGATCATTTATTCTAGGATTGGAATCTAGAGTCATTTTGAGTGCCTTGAGACTTGCAGTCATCAGTGGCAGGCTCTCTCGCCATCGACAGTCTTTTGGGAATACATCAATTTCCCTTGATTGATGGATCCTCTCAAGTGTTCGACCTCAACACATTTATTCACACTTGTTAGTTTGCACTCTAGTACCTTGATTCCCATTTTCATTATCGGTGGGTGATCTCGTGTCTATTAATGGTATACATTAATGATCGGTAATCAAATGATGGGCTACTATGTTTGACCTCGACACCTATATTTGCATAGTAGGACATGTACTCGTAGCAGTTTGTGTAGAAGACTTTCCAGATTGGTGGCATCTCTTATATGCTACCTCCTTGATCGTGCCAGTGTTCAAGAGATTTCAGCTCTCGTGACTTGATTCCAGTATATGTCAGATATTTCCAGCCACTATGGAGATCTTGATCTATTATATATCTTCAGCCATTATGGAGATCATGGTCCTTTGTATATCTTCATCATGGAGATTCTGATCTATGTATATTGTACGTGTTGATGACCACTTATGTGATATCTTGTATCATGCCTATTCATGGCCATTGTACTCTTATGTATCCAGGACTGCTATATGTATTTGTAGTTATGTGCAGAGTTGTATTATTGTACTTTGTTGATTGGGTGGCTCATATTCCATTTGGGATCCTTCATCACTCCACTTTTGGGATGGACTTATAATGTATTTTGGCCATCATATGACCCCTCTGACCTCACACATTAGGGGGCATCTGTTATAGCTGACTTCACCACTCCAGGTGAATCACACTTTGTATGGCCTTCCCCTATCATGCTGCAGACTCCTTAGACCCCTTGGACCATTTTTTGTCCTTTGATGTTTTCTTGACCATCCCTAAAAACATGTGAAAAATGATACACGCGAAATTTAAACCTATAATCATGTATATATGCGGGTTTGACCACTAAAACCACGTACATCAGGATGTGTACAAAATCCAAATCCTTTTGGAGTTTTCTTTGACATGGATCCAACTCACTTAACTCTTGGCCTTCCCTATGCCTTGAGATCACTCGAATTCGACCTTTCATTACCCCTTTGAAAAGCTATATAAGGAACTCCTTGGTACATTGAAGGCATAAGAGAGAATTGAGAGCAAAGAAACTATAGTCCATTGTTGCCAAAACTTATGCTTGAGTTTGCATCCCTTTGTCCCTTGGAGCACTTTTTTGTTCTTCCCAAGCTTGCCTTTTGCTTGTGAGCTTTCTATCTAGAGATGGATGATCGAAGTGGTGGAGGCCCAAGTGGGAGATTTAGTTTCTCCGATTCGAAGACATGCTGACAGAGGTTGTATCCATTGTAATCTTTGATCTATATTAATAGAAATATATTTTCCTATCCAATAATGTGTGTTTGAATGAATATTTTATCCATGGGATTATGTCAAATGCTTATACATTATTGATTATATATGCTATAATAGATCTAACACCATGATATATAGAATGCTTGTATTGTTTACTTGTTGTTGAGGAAGTAATCTATCAATTCAAGTTGAAGTTGGAAAGATCAACCTGGATCTACATAAACCGTTTGGTATAAGGTACGAGGTCTGATCCTTTAGTGTTAGACAATTAATTTCTATTGCATATTGGAAAGGATTGATTTTTGGAGTTAAGTTGTCTATTGTGGTACCCCAATCCATAGGAATTTCTCTTCGTAACACCTAATTCCCAAAATGACCAATAAAATCAAAAGGAAGGAGAAACTATGGTTGGCCTACCGGGAAAGCAAGCTGTGCAGTCGACGTGAAGGTCTGAAACTTCCATGGCAGCACTCCAAATGAATTAAATCCCAACAACTAAGCACATTGGTATAGTTCGACTCAACAAGGATAGAGAAAACGCGAGTTTTCAACCAGGATAATAATAAACAAATGCCCCGCCCCAATATATATATACCTTCTGGTGACCTCAATCGACGGTTGAAACCACTATAGCATCGGACGATTAGTTCACTAAGGAGCCACAATGGTGGGCAACGGGAAAACTATGGGCTCCACGACCAACTGAAAACATCGGCGATCGGAGGCTCAGAGGACTAACTAATAATGCGTCGGTAGATAAACCAACAAAATGTCAGAGAGATAGTGTACTACACAGCCCCAATGGTAGAAGACAATCAGACTATTAATTCTACGATCAAATGAAAACCTCAGTGATCGAAGGTTATAAAGACTACGTATCGGCGGGTCAAGACATAAGATAATCCGCAATATCGATGAGACAAAGCTGAAAGTTTTCACAATCTCAGTGGTATAAAGCACTAATTTCCACTGAAGTCACATATCGGAAATCGGAACCACTATTCAATAAACACATCGGAATTGGCTAGTGAAAGGACTAATGCATTGGTGGGATAGCTCACTCAGAAGCCACAATGACGGGTAGCAAAGACTATGGGTTCCACGACAAAGAAAACTATCAGCAATCGAAAGAACTAAGAACTACAGATTGGTGAGTTTAAAGCTTAATGCAGCTACCATGTTAGCAACAAAAAAGACTATCCCTCTGATCAAAGTCATAAACCGTTCCGATAGCGAAGAGAAAAAATAATAATGAAAAGCAATAAACCACAGAATTGGCAAGGATAAGAACTATTCGTCAGAACGTTTGCCATCTGCCCTTTGAAACAACGGTGACTTAGAAGACTAATGATTCGACAATGATAAAACAAAACATGCCGACAGTAAAACAAAAGAGATAAACATGCATCGCCGAAAAATAGGACTTTCAATCGGGTCACTCATTATTTATTTTTCGAAATGGCGGCTGCATAAAGAACTAGTGCCTTGACTCAAACATAAATAGAATTCCGATAGAGAAGAAGGAAATCATTCAGATAAAAAGGACATCATTTTCAAATCAAACTTTAAACTCCACGGTCAAAAGCCTTGGCAGACAAAAAGGTAATCATTCAACTTCTGAAATGAAGGAAAGCAGTCTACCTCAATTCATCCTCACAAAATCTAAACTTGTAGCAGAATGACAATAGAGTTCAGGAATCCAAAACAAATCTAGGCAAGATAAAATCAAAAGGAGGGTCCAATTTTTTTTTAAATTTTGGAAATAGTTACAGCTGCAACACGACCACACGATGTGCACTCATGAGTCTCAAAAGTAGGATGGGAATGTGTTGATGGTGCTGCACTAGTAGATGGTCTTGCACTAGATGGGGGTACTGCACTAGTGGGTGGTACTGCACTAGAAGATGGTTCTGCACCGTGACGAACTGGTGTATGTACCACACCAGGGACATATGTCCCTTCCTCACCCATATGTTGAACCATAATGCTATGGAGAACAACTGCCCATGCCAAACTCAAATATGCCTCACGTGTCTGTGGAATAACATGATATATAGGTGGGACATCTGGCCCAGGAAACTACCTGTGAGGTGTAGGGATAGGGTGATAAATGTCTCGAAGCCTGGCATTAGGTCAGTTTTGGAGCATCCCCCCACCGATCCCCTGAAATTGAAATATATCAAAATAGTTTACGTGTTTACCCAACACGAACTCTTCATACATCTTCCGAAGGAAATACAAAGGGATTTCCCTGTTGTTGTGTGGTGGCATATCAAAAACCATATACCATCTATCCATCTAGTTATCAACAAATGGCTGATATGTGCACCACTCGATAGAGATATGTGGCCTATTTTCATTAGGGGTTTTCCCTGTGCGAGGATACCTAAACAATGAAAATATATGGTCTTTGGTAATTTTCAACTTTTTTATTGTACTATAGCCAAGCCCATCAGCGTACTCTTGTATTTTTCTTTCTCTATATGATGTAATATCATATAGTATGTTGCTTGACAATGTAATAGTCTCAACAATTGCATCCAAAGTGGATGCAAGTGAACGTCGAATCCTATCACCACCACTAAAAGCAGTACTAAGTCCTCTCAACTGGGCAAGCTCAATCAGTATTTCAGCATTGGTGTCCATAGCCGCAACTACAATAAAAAAAATCAATAAGGAAATCATTAGAAACGTATACTCATATATAATGACCTCTCTTCAAATTTGAAAATGTAAATTAAGGAAAACTCAAGTAAGCAATTTAATGGCATTCACTTACAGACATTTAAAACTTAAAATTAAACATTTAATAATTAAATAGTGAGGTTCGTTCAACTTCTTTCTAGAATTTAAGGCACTTATTCACCCTCATTGGTGACTTTTCCATGCACAATTGGGTTTAAACTTCTTTGAATTTAGGAGTTCTATTTTGATATGTTTTGGCCTTTACGCCCCTTGGATATGTAAAATAAAGGGGCAAGAGACTATTAGGACATGTGAGGAAAGAAAAGGGGTGATACAGGGCTTCCACCATATCTTCTAAATATAATTGACTCGATCATGGTTGGGAACACTCTCACGACGCACTCTAGCTAGTTCATGTGGGTGTTCACCATTTCCATTGTTGTATAACCATGGAAACCAACCAAAAGTTACATAGAAAAATGGATAATTTGTGGACTGGACTACAATTCGTTGTAGATGAGCTTAGAGACTTGACATGTAGAAATATATTACCCATTGTTTTTGCTATTTTAAAAAATGGTTGATAAACCTAGTGATGCAGGGGCATAGACTGTTTGAGTAAAGTCATTTATGTCTTTTCTAGATCAAGGGATCTTAGGGAGACCTAGGGTCTCACATGTTTCTAATTTTCTTTATTATGTTTAGGATAAAAAAAGCAGAATTCGTGTTCTTGTGTTTTCTAACATGGGTTTCTTACACCTTGTGCCTTATACCGTATTTTTGTGTTAGTTCTACTCTCTCTTGCATATTGTGGAGAATTATGAGATATGTGTTGCTTAGAACCCTACCCAGTAGTAATTTTGCGTCTCTCTTATAGTATCTTTGTTCCTTTTTGTTTATGCTTCTCAATCTCATTATTATGTGGGCTTTCTATATTTCATTGTATTTAATTTGAATGTAGATATATATTGTTTTTTTAATTGTTAAAACCCCTGGCTTATAATTTTAGCCTCCTTCCACACACACTCTATACTTGTGTTTGTTTTATATATTTCTAGCCTTTTGGAACATTAAATATCTATTAGACATGATGTTTTTGTTTCTTATAGCCTCTTCTAGTTTGAATCCATCAAACATTAGCTTGGGATTTGTTGGGTTGATTATTCTATTAAAAAACAATATTATAGGTTAAAATTGACAAAAAAGAATGATTTGGGTGATTGAATTACCTGGTTGGATGATAATTCACCAGTGGAATCTCCTCCCCTCCAACTAAATCAGCTCCTCCAACAATCCCAAGCACCTAATTTGCTCCAAATCACTCCAAATCGTCGTTGGTTTCACGTTTCTCAATAGGCCGCAGGTTTTGGGCTTGTGTAAATAAATTAATTTTATTTTTCCAAATCGCGTACATGTCTTAGAACTACATATCACGAGCGTGTTTTGTAGTTATATAACGCGTACGCGATATGGTTTACTATCCTACATGTCCCATGACTTGTCAGGCTCGAGTTGAACCATAGCAAGCGCTATGTTGCAGAAACACGTTGTATTTTTTGGTAACGTGATCGTGTTTTTGAAAACTAGGATTGCATCTAAAAGGTCCCTCATCTTCTTGCACTGACCCTTAAACCGAAGTATCTAGTCTCAGTAATCTAACCAGAAATAGTGATATAATCATATAATAAAAAACGTTGATAGAGAGATCTCTTAGAACCCTAAGTTCTTTTAGTAATATATTTTACAACATAAAACGAGTTCACAGGGTGGATCCCTTAACTATAAACTCTTATCCTTTAAATAGTGCAGTAACATAACGTTGGATGCAAGTCAGTTATATTACTAAGATATAACCCTCTCGGGTTTAAAATCTTCTCAAATTAAGTAAATATATAAAGACTCTCAGTTTGTAAAAACTTATGCAAGGAAACCATTGTGTAAATATATATAACTACAATAAAACAAACATTAATCAAGCTTGGGCTACATTAAAACCCCGTGACCATCAACCAACTCTTTTCTACTCAGTATAAAAGTAAATTAAGGGCAAAGTTACCAAAATCAAGTGTAAATTACTCTTTTCTTAATGAAATATATAACTATAATAAATATATATTTTAGTAGTTGCATATGAAATAAAATTGAATGATATTGTTTCCAGTCTTATGGTGTAATGTTCCCTTTTGGAATTTTATTAAAATGCCCAATTTTCCAATTTTTTCACAATTTTGGCTCTTGACTAGTTTTAGTGTCTTGGTCTCCAAATCAGCCCAATTGCTACCAAATATTCAGAGAAGGTGTATGAATGATATAATAACTTAGTTATTATGTTCAAGGATGTATTATGGTCCTCCAATCAGTTCTGAAAGTCTATATAAAATTTTGAATAAGATAGATGAATTTACTAGCAATTTTGGGGCTCAAATCCCTCCCAGGTAATTGTCGGAATGGCTTCCCAAATGTACATAAACTCACTAAAATTCTGAAATTGAAGTAGGGAATGTGTAGAATACATTATCAGAGACTCATATTCAGAACCAATCAAACTCTCATGGCTATTATCACTTCCTTTAATCAGATATATAAAAAACTAGTTTTGGACCCTTGGGGAAATGAGATGTAGTTTGCCTCAAATGCTATAAAATTTGACCCAATGGCAAAAAATTCTCAGTTACAGACCATGAAACCCATAGTATAATTTAATTATATTTCATTCATTAATAAATAATCAATGGTGCACACATATATTTGATTCCATCAAGATTGCAAGAGTTTACAATAAGGTATTGGGGAAATGGCATTGTTTCTTCAATATTGGACAATAATACATGAGATATATTGGATTTTAGACCTGAGAGATTTATGAAATTAAATAAAATATAATTTATATCAGAATACAAAATAGTGTAGCAATAGAAGCTCCCTCAAAGAGATGAATAGCTCACCAAGTGTGTCTCAGTCCATAGAGTTGAAATGTGGTGAGAAAACTTGAGATGAATGGAAGAAAAAGATGATATTGATATGTGCATGAAATTACTGTAGATTGCACCTGAAAATAATACTCCATTAAATCTCCATGAAATACTTGAGTGGAATTTCCAAACACCAACTAGGATGGGAATCTTTCACCCTCAAAATTGGCTTAAGCAAGAAAACTAGTCATCCACTAGCTCTCATTCACAAATGAGCAAACGCTTCTTCTCATGGATGATAAATGTATTTTATAAAAAATATTAGTATTATAAGGTTCCAAATCCATCCATAAACCAAATCCAAGTCGAATTCGTGTGGCTGCTCATGTTATTCCATGTGGCCTCTCTCTTCGCCTTCCCTCTTCTCCCAAATTTGAGTAGGAGACTCTTTGCCTTCTCCAACTCCCAAATTTGACCTATAAGATGATCTATTCAGTCTTGACATGTCAGTATGTTAGTATGTCATCCTTCATATCTGACTTGTGTCATAACTATCATACAATCTCCATCATTGTTGTCATAGATGTCATAAATGTAAGGGGAATCTAGCCAAGTGTCCATGAAACTCCCATTTGGATATTCCTCTCCCATGTAAGTTAAAATTCATCTGAAATTCGATCTATGAAGTATATGGACAAGTATATTAACCTTATAATCCATCCCAAAACATTAGGCTTCCCATAGATTCAAAAATACAAGAGAAGGATGCCATTTAACATAGGAATTCTAGCTTGAGTGGGTCCCATAGTTTCCATGTGTCTCCATTCTCCATAGCCATTTCAATTTTCTCTTGTATTTATTTAATAAGCTACATTATAAAATATTTATCCTCTTCTAATGTCTAAAAATAATTTATCATCCCCCTTATTCCAAATCTCAAAGCTTCCACCCCCAACCTAGGAAACTAGTGATTTTCCTCCTTGGCAATTATTTGAATTTTAGCATCCATTTGAAAAATTTCATGAATATGGAAAATGTAATTTGGCCATTGTGACCCAATAAAAAATTTGGAACATTACATATGGCCTATTAAAAGGAAAACTTTGATTTCCTTTCAAAGTCTACACAGTACAAGCAAACAGTTTCTGAAGGACCGAGATTGAAACATATCAACAGTTCACTGGAATAAATTTTAATAGATTTACAACCCTCACGGGTTCTTACAAATCACCTATAAATTATTTCAAAACGACAATAACAGAGATATGCGGGATAGGAAAACAACTCCATGAGATTCAAAATCTTACAACTTGGAGTTCTTAAACACCAAGGTTATTTTTAACCCACATCAAGGCACCCAACTTATCCCTAGTGCTACATGAAGGTAAGGAAGAGGTATTACTAGCCGACAGGTCTTTGATTCACGAGAAATCACCCAACTCCAAACCCTCATCACAAGATAGCCATTGGTTTTCCTGAATTTGTAAACATTCTAGAAGTTAACGATAGTTTTCCAACTTTGATGCAAAGAAGTTTTTTTTTTTTTTGGAAAAGTAACGTACCTTTCTTGTATCTGTTAACCTTATTCATCCAAATCAACACCAGAACAAGGAGGAAAAGTTACACCTGTAACTAGCTTATCCTCAGCAGTGTTAAAGATTTTTTGAGAGCAAAGGTTTTGGAAGGTCCACCATTGCTTCCCTTTGAAAGCAGCAACAAAGTTACACAGCTAGAGCCGAGACAAAAGTGAGGAGTACATTAACCACCAAAAAAACCCTCTCAAACAGATAAGCTCGATATTCAAATTAGTGCATTAAACCCCCAGGGCTTTGCACCGCACCTCGTTACCAACAGCTAGATTTGGTGTACTAAAGTCACATGGACTGTGTTAAAAACCAATTTATGGTGTGTCCTTTCTTAGTAAGATCATAAAACCATTTATCAAGTGGATTGTCAACCTTATCATTGATTTTATAAACCCCTTTTTCCTCATACGTAAATAACCATAAATGGAGATAGGGTAACGATATAACTCTTATGATATATTTTTTTGTTGATTGAAGGTTTAATTTTTTTTCTTTTAAGTAAAGGGGCTATCCTCTAGTTTTATTTATTGATTCCTTATAGTGTAGCTTTGTAACTTAGAAAACTCCTTCCACGGGCGATCCTTTCACCTATAACAAGGGATTTATAAAGGTCCATGTGTCAACCATAAAAGACTAAGTAAGACCATGTCCTTAACCTTCAACAACCCTTAAGTAGTACTAAAGTGTTAAGACAGAGTACATAACCACAGAACTGAAGTATTAACAACAAGTTTATTAGAAATTAAAATAAGTTGATTATTCGACTTGCTACTGACAAGTATCGTAAGAGAAGGTTTATTCATGCATCTTTAAAACAACATAGGAATACAAATCTTTAAGTCTTGTCAAAGGAAGTAGCAAGGTATGAAGTTTATTGAAGCCATCTCCTAGTATTTTAAATGTTACATTAAAGATTGAAACTAAAACAATATTTTATTATTATTATGTAAATTAGGGTCGTTACACTCATGATAGTTGATTAGATGTTAATTAAAATACTATTGATATAAAATATGTATTCTTCCTTATTTCTACATGTTTGTCTATGCATAAATACTACTTAGGAAATTTACTCAAACTCCTATAATGAAATATAGAAGCTTTACAATAATATAATTTTGACAACATGAAATGTCAAAAACCCAAAATTTTCAAAAAAATTTAAAATTTTGAAAATACATAAAAATATTGAGAATGCGGTCTGCTAACGACTAACAGTTATCTATAAATAAATTGGTTAATAGATTAGTTAATACATAATCTGAATTAAGTACTTAGCATCCTACTCTTTAGTACAAAGTTAGATTCAACTTGTATAATAATTTCTCTTTCAGTTTGCTAATGAGTTTTAATTTGCGACAAGTAGGTGGAACTGTCTTGGATTCTGGGGCTTACTTAGCTTTTGAGCTAACACAGAAAGTTTACTTGTCCTCACAGTTTTATAGGTATGAATGATCGAGTCATGCCTATTAATTCCATAAAGCATTCAGATATATTTCTATTTGCAAAATAAATAGCTTGGTAAATAAGTTGTTACAACTCCAACAGCTTCTCCGAGGTAAACAAGTAGATTGTTTCTTCCAACTAAAATTGTCAATGAAATATGTATAGAAGAGTATCTTTCTTGAATGTAAACAGTGACATTTATTACCTCCCTGGTTCACAATCTATAATGTTGTAATGATTGTTCTGACAGTAAAATACATTATCGACTTATATAAATTTATATAAGCAATTACTGGTTATTCATCCTCTGTATGCATATTTTTGTCTATAAGGTTCTAAACATTTCAGTGCAATACCAAGTCTTAAGATCATAGAGTTTAGTGGGTTAATTCCACTCCAGTTTCTTATTTTATTTTATAATACTTCTTTTGGATTAAGCCTCTGACCACAACTCTTAACTTAAGTCAATACTTCAAGATAGATTGCTTTATTATCTCATGCAAATACTTAGACAGTTCTTAAAAGATTGTATTACTAATCAAAATATGAAATAGCTTAAGTACTTGATAAGGTTAGTAAACAACCAAAAGTCATTAAACTTTGTTGATCTGACTATGTACAAGATTCATAGTCATCGTCTAAGTATTTGTCACCCACTGATCTATAATTTCTATGATATTCAACGATACCTACACAAATCATCTTGTTTATAAAGCATTCTAAACTTACCAGTAGTTCTAGATTATAAACAGGTAAGGTTTATAAAGTTCATGATCCTAAGTAAAACTATGTTCTGAAACATTTTCAAGTCACAACATAAATGTTGGTGACAACATGATTAGCTATGCAAAGTTGTTACTACCACTTTATTATCATAGTTTGACTAAGAAAGGAAATAGCCTTTTTCTTTGCATCTCCTCAGTATCACAAAATTTACTTAATTAATGTAGCTTCGATAGCTCAAGGCTTATCTATGGTTGTAACTATACTATTTATGCTATGACCAAATGGTTTATCCATTAGTGAAGAACTAAATCTTTTTAAGCATAAGTATGTTTGGGGTAAAAATATCGATTATGATATTACAACCATTTAATGATTATCAATAAGCTTAATGTGAAATAATATACAACTATATAGTTCATAAACTAAAGTTTTCAAGCCTAAGTAATTCGAATAATATACATATGACATATCTTGGATATGTACCAACATAAGAATTACTTTGGCATGAATAAGGTTTATGAGGTCCATTGATTTCGTGGTCAACCATAAGCTTGATATAAAATATGTTGATTTGCAATGTGTATGCTATAACTCTGCAATGGTTAAAGGACATGGCATTAGTCCACTCCAACGATGAAACTATGGGTAAGGTTGAGTATAATATACCAAGGTTTTAAATTTTCCCTTGTACCAACTATACAACTTATTATAATATAAGCTTGGAAAATGATTTGAGGATTTATAGTTTTATGCTTTAAATAGTTTATAGCATGCACTCGTTGGTTGACTCCGGGATAACATGGAACCTTATGAAATGATTGCTATACCTTATGATTGAGTAAAGATTAATTTGAATAATTGGAAAATCAATTGCATGCAGGGACTATGTGAAATACCCACTGCAGGGTTGAATTATTTGCATGAGCACGTGGTTTCTCCTTGGCCAAGTGTTGAGATAATAAAAGGGATTACTAACCCTAGTCTTGGTCATTTTCCTTTGTCGTTTTCGGCCTCCAAGACGCTCTGCAACTGTGTCTTGGCCGCCATGTGAACTCTGTGTCTTGGTTATGTTGTTCCATCCTCCTTCATCATTCTTGTTCCCTGTTGCGCCATGAGCTCATCCTACAATTATTTGAGGAGAGATGTGAAAATTTGTTCACAGATTAAACTGTGTGTAGTTGTTTCTTCTTTTTTTTTGGATTATTCCTCCACGGCTTGCTTGTGGGAATAAATTACAGGACTGTAATTTTATCGTGGCAGCAAAACAATAAGAGTCGTGACTCTAATCTTGCGGTTTGGTCTGTCTTAGGGTTTCTGGTAAAGTGGGTTCTCATGCTCTGAAGGTGGTGACAGCGCGTGCTTTACTGTCTGCTTTCTACTTGGCTGTTTCTCCCATCTTTTGGCTACTGCTAGCAGTGGTTGCATTCATTAACCCGTCTTTGTCACAAGAGAGATGAAGGGTTGGTTGTTTGTCTTGCTGGTGGTGGCACTCTTGTTCATGGGTGGCTACCTTACTTTTACTTCCAGGTAAATAAAGTTCTTTAACAGTTATTAAAACTTGTTTTAACTCTGTTGTGTTATAATGCAATTATTAATGTATGCGGGATTATTCTTGCAGGTGACAGTTGCGTCTTCCTTCATAGCTAGTGCAGATGTATGGGCCCGACTTCCTGCTTACAGGTAAGCCCTGGTCAACCCATGGCAGTTCATACATGTGCAGTTCCTTATGGAACAGTTTCGGTTGGTCGTCGTGGCTTGCAAATAACCCTTGTGGTTGTTGTTTCTTGGTTAGCTTGTTTAGTTTGTTTAGTTTGTTTAACAAACCCTTGCTGCTCGCAAGGTTTTCAGCTTATGCTGTGACTTGTAAATCCTTGTTTACTGATTATGTATAAAGTTATGTAATGAAAAGTATATGGCCTATCAAGCCGTTCTCTGTTAATCTTAAGTGTAAAGATGTATCTGTCTTGAGCTCAGATTTGGTTATTTTGATACTTAAAATGTAATTTTTTTGTGCATTAGGGTTTTACCCTATTTCGACTATGCAAAGATATTTTTACTGTTAAATTTTATCTTCCATTATAGTAAAATATTTATTGTCTGTTCTTCTACTTCTTTCTATCATAATAGCTGTTTAATAAGCTCTGTTAATTGAGCAAGTTTAAGTTCTGTTAGTAACCTGTGTGTAAATACTTTCTTAATTTATTCTGTAAATTATTTTAGTAATACATGTTAAATATTTGTTGGTTACAAGTATGAGTGGTTGTACTTTCATTTATTTTCTTCTCTGTCCTTATAGGACTGTAATAATATTTTGATGTTCTTAGAAAACTGAATAATCCAACTCTTTGGATTAATTCTTATTTGATTATATTGTTATTGCTTTTAATTTACAGTGTTAATGATATAAAATATAATATTAATACTATAATTTATACTGTTTTATATTATAAGGGTTTTGACCCTGTGCATTCTTTTATAATTAGTTTTTGTTTAGTTCTTTTGAATAACTTTGTTCATAAATAAATAATATTTATTAAATACTATGTAACCTTGCACTTAGACTATTTTATAATTACATAGATAGGATTTTGTTAATATCTCATTGTTATACTATTATAATTGTTATGTATAATTTTAAAAATACTATACCAAAATATCCTACTTAAATATGAACATTGGTAGAAATAGTTATGCAGTGCGTACAATGAAATAACTCTGTAAAAATTAACTTAGTCTTTCTTTCACAGAAATGAGTATTTATCTAAGTTGAATCTTTTCCTAGGTGATAGGTTAGTAGTTCCAGTTTGTAGAAGTACAGTTTTGAATAAGATAAATAACTTATTTACAATAATCAATATAAAAGAAATAAACTTACTATTTTTGAAAAGTATTATGTATTCTTCTTAGCTAGCATTCCTATTTCAGTAGTCTGGTTTTTTAAATCATAGCTTAATTAGACAGAACGGTATCCTTTTCAGAAAAAATCTATATATAGACATAAGTTACTCTGTTATACTGAAATACAAAATAATTCTTATTCAATCCACATCTTTATCATTTCTTCATCTATCTTAACACACTACCTATGCTAGAGTATGATCTAGATTACTCCAGATGGGGAAAAACACAGGTAGGATTTATTTTTCATCAAAGAATAGATTCAACATTAAAACGACTAAGATATTTCAAACTTAACAGTTTTCAACATAACATATAATCATTCATTATTTGTTCACACACAGGTATAAACTTTAACACATAAATTAAAAGATAATGGAACATGCTTTTAAAGCTAGATGACAACAGCGATGGGAGACCGTTCCTCCCTACCAAGTCCTGGAGAGTGCTCAAACAGTGACTTCTCAAGACCCCCGAGCCTGTTCTGGTCTCCTAGGATGGAACTAGGTGGAGAAAACAACAAAGTACTAGTCCAAAGACTCAATACCAACTCTGCACACTCCAATAAGATCTTTCAATTGCAAAGCTATACTAGATCACTTTCCTGTAGTTTACCCATCAAACACCTTCCTCAAAATTTCCCTTCCCCAATGAATTCCTTGAAGTGCATTCACCTGAATGATTCTTTTCCTGGAATGAGTAGCCTCAGATCTCTTCAATGGGTACTTTTGTTATGATTACCTAGGTCTTTATTTGGGTTAGTTGTCATTAATTGAGCCGCCTGCTCTAATCCCACTTTCTTGGGGGATCATGATCCCAAATGTAGGGAGGTTTCCACCTACAACATAGGAAGTGTTTGAGGATGCTGCCATTTGTCTATTTGCTCTCCACCTAGTCTCCTCCACCAACTTGAGCAGTAAAACTCTTTTTAACAGCTCTCCCAAGCTGTTGTCTCCACTTTTATTTATTTAAAATTTAAATATTCAGAATTACATTCCACATCCTTGACTCTGTTGAGTCATCAGATACAATTTAGCATTAAATTTAACATAATGTCTTGGAATAAAATCAAAATAAGATAATATTATTTTACAAAATTGGGGCATGTGATGTACACAGCCCCTTAGAATATAACATCGTCCTCGATGTTATTTATTCTTCATCCTCTGAAGTTCCCTGGTACAGAATTGGATATGCCTCTTGCATTTTACTTTCCAATTCTCAGGTGGCTTCCTCTGGACTAAGGTGCTTCCATTGCACCTTCACTTGTCCAATGGTGCGGTTTCGAAGTGTAATTTTCCTCCTCCCGAGGATATAGTCCGATTCCACTAGAAATTCTCCTTCTGGTTCCACTTGTACAACATTCCAGTTAACAACATGAGTAGCATCATGAACATATTTATTTAAAATGAAAATGTGAAAAACATTATGTACTCTTAAGTTAGGTGGTAATGCTAATTGATAAGCTACTTGTCCAATCCTAGACAAAATTTCAAATGGGCCGCAGTAACGATGTGCCAGTTTTGTACAACTCCCCAATCTTAGAGAGCTCTTTTTGGGCCTTATCTTGATGAACACATGTTCACCTACCTGAAACTCCTTTGGAGTTCTTTTTAAGTCTGCTTAACTTTTATGCCGATTCTGTGCCACTTTCAAATTTCCCTGCACTTGTTTCACAATTTCTTCCATTTCTTTCAATAGTTCTGGACCTAATACCAATCTCTCTACTGGATTACTCCAAGAGATAGGAGTATTGCATTTCCGTCCATATAAAATTTCAAACAGACTAAATCTAGCTGATGTTTGATAATTATTATTAAGCAAATTCTACTAGATGTAAATAGTCCTCCCATTTACCAGGCTGGTCTTTCACATACATTCTTAATAGATCTTCCAGTACCTGATTTATCCTTTCAGTTTGTCCATCTGTCTGAGGATGGAAAGAAGTACTGAACTTTAATGTGGTGTTTAACCCTTTAAACAAAGACTTCCAAAAGTTTCTTGTAAACTTAGGATCTCTATCTGAGATTATGACTTTTGGGACTCCATGCAAGTGAAAAATCTGTTTTAGGAAAATATCAGCTATGTTGGCAGCTTTATAAGTAGTTTTAACAGCTATAAAGTGGGATGCTTTACTTAAATTATCAACTACTACCATAATAGAATCATTCTGATTTTGATTTCTAGGCATCCCAGTAATAAAATCTAGACTAATTATCTCCCATTTCCAGCTAGGGATGGGTAATGACTGTAACAAACCAGCTGGGTGTTGGTGTTCAGTTTTTACCTCTTGACATTCTAAACACCTTGCAATATATTCAGCTACTTTAGTTTTCATATTTGGCCAGAAATACTCTTTTGTTAACATGGTTATAGTCTTTTGATAACCTGGATGACCTGAATATGGTGTTTTATGAATTTCATCCAGAATTAACAGCTTGACTTTAGCTACGTTAGGTACATATAGTTTATCTTTATACAGTAAAAATTCATTTTCATTTAAACTATAACCTTTTATTAAGTTTTCTGTTGGATTTTCTTTAGCTTTACCTTGCAAATTCTAGTAAATTTCATCTTGTTTTATTCCTTCTTTAAGTTGTTCATCTAAGTCTGAAACATAGGTGCTGATTGCTGTTGCAAAATTCATCCTTGTGTTCCTACTTAATGCATCAACAACTTTATTTTCTTTACCTTTTATATGCAGAATTTCAAAATCATACTCACTTAAGAAAGCTAACCACCTAGCTTATCTGACATTTAATTTAGGTTGATCTAAAAGATACTTCAATCCTTTATTATCAGTCATCAAAACAAATTTTCTACCAATTAGGTGATGTCGCCACATCTTTAAGGCGTGTATTACAACTGCTAATTTCAGATCATATGTCGCATAATTCTTTTCATGAACTTTTAACTTTCTAGACTCATAGGCAATAACATGCCCTTCTTGAGTTAGAACACCGCCTAGGCCATCATTGCAAGCGTCAATGCACACCACAAATTCTTTATTAGGATTTGCTATTCTTAAAATAGGTGCAGTGGTTAATAAATTTTTTATCTTTTTAAATCTTTCTTCACATTTCTGATTCCAGTTGAACCTTTTTCCCTTCTTCTACAAAGAAGTTATCGAATTTTTTATTCTTGAAAAGCCTTCAATGAACCTCCGGTAGTAACCAGAAATGCCCATGAAAGATCTAACATCCGTTACATCCTTAGGAACCGGCCAATTTTCGATTTCCCATATCTTTTCAAGATCTACATAAATTCCTTCCTTGGTCACTATCTGACCTATATACTGAATCTTATCCTTGAAGAAATCACACTTACTAAACTTTGCGAAGAGTTGATGTTCTTGCAACTCTTGCAAAACAATTTTTAGATGTTCTTTATGTTCTTCTTCAGTTTTTGAATATATTAGAATGTTGTCGATAAACATGACCACAAACTTATCTAAATACTTATGCATTATGTTGTTCATTAAACACATGAAGACAGCTGGGGCATTAGTAAGCCCGAATGGAATTACTACAAATTCATAATGACCATATCTTGTTCTGAAAGCTATATTAAAGATGTCTTCATCTTTAATCCTCACTTGATGATATCCAGACCTTAAATATATTTTTGAAAACACTGTGGCTCCACGTAGCTGATAAAACAGATCATCTATGTGGGGCAACGGATATCAATTTTTGATAGTCATCTTGTTTAGCTGACGGTAATCTATGCAAATTCACATAGTTCCGTCCTTCTTGACGAAGATGACAAGTGCCCCCCAGGGAGACACACTTGGTCGAATATAATTTTTATCAATTAAATCCTTTAATTGCAATTTTAATTCATTAAGTTCCAATATGTTCATTCGATACGGGGCCTTTGAGCTAGGTACTGCACACGGTACCAGCTCAATGGTGAAATCCAATTCTCTTTTTGGAGGTAATCCTGGAATTTCTTCTGGGAATACATCAACATATTATTTTAAGACTAGGATGTCCTCCACTTTTAACTTATCTGTTTTAATTTTATTTTCCTCATTAGTAATTGTTACTGCATAAGATTTACATCCCTTTCTAATAGCTCTTTTAATTTGTAAAGCAGAAATCTACCTTACAGTAGTTTTTCTAGGAATTCCTTTAACACTTACTGGTTTTTCATCCCTATTTAAACACGTGAAAGTCTTATCATAATAGTTTTCAATTACTCTATGTTGTTCTAACCAGTCTATACCAATCAACAAATCATAAGATCCAAGTGGAAAAACATTAAGTTTAACAACAGTTTCAAATTTATCCATAACTAATGCACATTCTTTCACAAAACAAGTTACTTTTCTTTTAGCACCAGTGGCTAACTGAACTAACCATGAATTTTGAAACTTATCAATAGATAACTTACATTTTTTTACTATCTGGGGTGCAATATAACTGAGACTAGCTCCTGGATCAATCAAAATAGTTACAGGGGTCTGATTTATCATAACTTCTACTTCCACCATGGAAGAATGATATTCAGCTTGTCGGTTCTCTAAGGCTGCATTGATTCTAGGCATGCTCCTTGCTAGTTCCCCAACAGTCATCTCCTCCTATATAGTATGTATATTGCTAACAGTCTTCTTTCGGTTTGGACAGACTGAAGCATAGTGTGGGCCATTACATTCCCAACACTTGACAGGCTCTTTACACTCAAAGTTCTTGGTAAAGTTTCCATGATTATTTGCAGTTTCCTTACCTTTAGAATTATTATGATGGTTGGGTGTACTGTTCCTATTTCCTTGGAAATTCTTGTTATTAGAATAGTTTTTGGCCTTATTGTTCTTAAAGTTTCTGTTAGGCACAAAATCCTTCTTCTTTTGTTCAAAATGGTTATTATTTTTCTTAGCCTTCCAGTTGGCCAAGCTTTCTTTCTTCCGATTCTACTCAAAACAAAAGTTAGCCTTTCTCATAGCTTCCTCCAAGGTTTTTGGGTTATCATATTCAATCCTATCTTTAATATGATAAGGTAGACAACTAAGAAATTGTTGTACCTTTGGTTTCTCATCTACAAGGTAGGGTACATACCTAAGTAGACTTAAGAACTTGTTGTTCAGAACCTTCATTGTCATTGAACCTAACTTCAGTTCATAAAAATCTTTAGCTCTCTCCTCATAATATTGCTCAGACAGAAATTTATTTTTGAAATACCTCTTAAAGGTACTCCAGTTAACTTCTTTCTCTTTTATACCCTTAACTCTCTTCAAGTCCTACCACCAAATGTCAGCCTTTCCTGAGAGGTTATATATAGCCATCCTAGCCTTTAACTGGTTAGAATAATTATATATTTGGAAGTACTTCTTCATCCTAGACAACCAGGATTCAGATTCTTCCCCCTTCTCAGTCTCTCCATTAAAAATTGGTGGTTTTATCTTTTTGAATTCCCCAGATATTTCCTCATAAGGCTTGTATTTCCTCTTTTTAGTGTACAGATTATCATCACTACTGTCACTAGTAGTATGGTAATTTTGTTGTTCACCAAACACTTCAGAAGACGAACTATTTTTAGTTTTTGTATGTTTCATCTTTTTAGATTTTCGTTGATGACTGACATCTTCATATTCTGACCTTCTACCCCTACCCTCAGTTTGAAACTTTTCAATTAGGATTTGAGTCAGCTCTTCTTGAGCCCTCAGAATCCTTTCATTCTCTCGCTTTACAGACTCCATTTCAGTTTTTAAGTCTTTTACGCTTTGTAACAACTCTGAGGAATTTGTAGTTAAATCCTCTGGTATAGGATCTCTTGGTAAATTTCCTGTTTCAGTAACTTGAGACTCCTCCTCTGCATACTCTTCCATCCTTTCCATACCTGCCTATTAAATTTTAGAAAAACAATTCTTTGTTGAATAACATTTAAAATAAAATACGTCAGCACAATAATTTAATTTACTGTTTTATGAAAGCTAGTTGGGCTTCACCAAGGCCTAGTGTTTGAACCTTGTGCTCTGATACTACATGTCAAAACCCCAAATTTTCAGAAAAATTTAAAATTTTTGAAAATACATAAAAATATTGAGAATGCGGTCTGCTAACGACTAACAGTTATCTATAAATAAATTGGTTAACAGATTATTTAATACATAATTTGAATTAAGTACTTAGCATTCTACTCTTTAGTACAAAGTTAGATTCAACTTGTATAATAATTTCTCTTTCAGTTTGCTAATGAGTTTTAATTTGCGACAAGTAGGTGGAACTGTCTTGGATTTTGGGGCTTACTTAGCTTTTGAGCTAACACATAAAGTTTACTTGTCCTCATAGGTTTACAAGTATGAATGATCGAGTCATGCCTATTAATTCCATAAAGCATTCAAATATATTTCTATTTGCAAAATAAATAGCTCGGTAAATAAGCTGTTACAACTCCAACAGCTTCTATGAGGTAAACAAGTAGATTGTTTCTTCCAACTAAAATTGTCAACGAAATATGTATAGAAGAGTATCTTTCTTGAATGTAAACAATGACATTTATTACCTCCTTGGTTCACAATCTATAATGCTGTAATGATTGTTCTGAGAGTAAAATACATTATCGACTTATATAAATTTGTATAAGCAATTACTGGTTATTCATCTTCTGTATGCAGATTTCTGTCTATAAGGTTCTAAACATTATAGTGCAATACCAAGTCTTAAGATCATAGAGTTTAGTGGGGTAATTCTGCTCTAGCTTATTATTTTATTTTATAATACTTCTTTTGGATTAAGCCTCTAACCACAACTCTTAACTTAAGTCAATACTTCAAGATAGATTGCTTCATTATCTCATGCAAATACTTAGACAGTTCTTAAAAGATTGTATTACTAATCAAAATATGAAATAGCTTAAGTACTTGATAAGGTTAGTAAACAACCAAAAGTCATTAAACTTTGCTGATCTGACTATGTACAGGATTCATAGTCATCGTCCGAGTATTTGTCACCCACTAATCTATAATTTCTATTATATTCAACAATACCTACACAAATCATCTTGTTTATAAAGCATTTTAAACTTACCAGTAGTTCTGGATTATAAACAGGTAAGGTTTATAAAGTTCATGATCCTAAGTAAAACTATGTTCTGAAACATTTTCAAGTCACAACATAAATGTTGGTGACAACATGATTAGCTATGCAAATTTTTTAGTAACACTTTATTATCATAGTTTGACTAAGAAAGGAAATAGCCTTTTTCTTTGCATCTCTTTAGTATCAGAAAAATTACTTAATTAACCTAGCTTCGATAGCTCAAGGCTTATTGATGGTTGTAACTATACTATTTATGCTATGACCAAATGGTTTATCCATTAGTGAAGAACTAAATCTTTTTATGCATAAGTATGCTTGGGGTAAAAATATCGATTATGATATCACAACCATTTAATGATTATCAACAAGCTTAATGTGAAATAATATACAACTGTATAGTTCATAAACTAAAGTTTTCAAGCCTAAGTAATTCGAATAATATACATATGACATATCTTGGATATGTACCAACATAAGAATTACTCTGGCATGAATAAGGTTTATGAGGTTCGTTGATTTTGTGGTCAACCATAAGCTTGATATAAAATATGTTGATTTGCAATGTGTATGCTATAACTTTGCAATGGTTAAAGGACGTGGCGTTAGTCCACTCCAACGATGAAACTATGGGTAAGGTTGAGTATAACATACCAAGGTTTTAAATTTTCCCTTGTACCAACTATACAACTTATTATAATATAAGCTTTGCAAACAATTTGAGGATTTATAGTTTTATGCTTTCAATAGTTTATAGCATGCACTTGTTGGTTGACTTCGGGATAATGTGAAACCTTATGAAATGATTGCTATACCTTATGATTGAGCAAAGATTAATTTGAATAATTGGAAAATCAATTGCATGCAGGGACTATGCGAAATACCCACTGCAGGGTTGAATTATTTGCATGAACACATGGTTTCTCCTTGGCCAAGTGTTGAGATAATAAAAGGGATTACGAACCCTAGTCTTGGTCATTTTCCTCCATCGTTTTCAGCCTCTAGGCCACTCTGCAACTATGTCTTGGCCACCATGTGAACTCTGTTTCCTTGTTATGTTGTTCTGTCCTCCTTCATCATTCTTGTTCCTTGTTGCACCGTGAGCTCATCCTGCAATGATTTGAGGAGAGCCATGACAATTTGTTCACAGCTTAAACTGTGTGTAGTTGTTTCTTTTTTTTTTGAATTATTCCTCCACGGCTTGCTTGTGGGAATAAATTATAGTACTGTAATTTTATCATGGCAGAAAAAAAAATAAGAGTCGTGAATCTAATATTACGGTCTGGTCTGTCTTAGGGTTCCTAGTAAAGTGGGTTCTCATGCTCTGAAGGTGGTGACGGTGCCTGCTTTACTTTCTGCTTTCTGCTTCACTGTCACTCCCATGTTTTGGCTGCTGCTAGCAGTGGTTGCATTGGTTAACCCATCTCTGTCACAAGAGAGATGAAGGGTTGGTTGTTCGTCTTGCTGGTGGTGGCGCTCCTATTCGTGGGTGGCTACCTTACTTTTATGTCTAGGTAAATAATTTTTTTTAACAGTTATTAAAACTTGTTTTAACTCTGTTGTGTTATAATGCAATTATTAACATCTATGGGATTATTCTTGCAGGTGATAGTTACATCTTCCTTCATAGCTAGTGAAAATGTATGGGGTCGGCTTCCTGCTTATGGATAAGCCTTGGTCAACCCATGGCAGTTCATACATGTGCAGTTCCTTATGGAATATTTTTGGTTGGTTGCCGTGGCCTGCAAATAACCCTTTTGGTTGTTGTTTCTTGGTTAGCTTATTTATTTTGTTTAGTTTGTTTAAGAAACCCTTGCTACTCGCAAGGTTTTCGGCTTATGCGGTGACTTGTAAATCCTTGTTTACTGATTATGTATAAAGTTATGTAATGAAAAGTATATGGCCTATCGAGCCATTCTCTATTAATCTTAAGTGAAAAGATGTATCTATCTTGAGCTCAGACTTGGTTATTTTGATACTTAAAATGTAATTTTTTTGTGCCTTAGGGTTTTACCCTATTTCAACTATGTAAATGATATTTTTACTGTTAAATTTTATCTTCCGTTATAGTAAAATATTTATTTTCTGTTCTTCTACTTCTTTCTATCATAATAGTTGTTTAATAAGCTCGGTTAATTGTGCAAATTTAAGTTCTGTTAGTAACCTGTGTGTAAATACTTTCTTAATTTATTATGTAAATTAGTTTAGTAATACATGTTAAATATTTGTTGGTTACAAGTATGAGTGGTTGTACTTTCATTTATTTTCTTCTCTGTCCTTATAATACTGTAATAATATTTTGATGTTTTTAGAAAACTGAATAATCCAACTCTTTGGATTAATGCTTATTTGATTATATTGTTATTGCTCCTAATTTACAGTGTTAATGCTATAAAATATAAAATTATAATATTAATACTATAATTTATACTGTTTTATATTATAAGGGTTTCGACCCTGTGCATTCTTTTATAATTAGTTTTTGTTTAGTTCTTTTGAATAAATTTGTTCATAAATAAATAATATTTATTAAATACTATGTAACCTTGCACTTAGTCTATTTTATAATTACATAGATATGATTTTGTTAATATCTCATTGTTATACTATTATAATTGTTATGTATAATTTTAAAAATACTATACCAAAATATCCTACTTATATATGAACATTGGTAGAAATAGTTATGCAGTAAGTACAATGAAATAACTCTGTAAAAATTAACTTAGTCCTTTCACAGAAATGAGTATTTATCTAAGTTGAATCTTTTCTTCGGTGACAGGTTAGTATTTCGAGTTTGCAGAAGTACAATTTTGAATAAGATAAATAACATATTTACAATAATCAACATAAAAGAAATAAACTTACTGTTTTTGAAAAGTATTATGTATTCTTCTTAGCTAGCATTCCTATTTCAGTAGTCTGGTTTTTTAAATCATAGCTTAATTAGACAGAATGGTATCCTTTCCAGAAAACATCTGTATACAGAGATAAGTTACTCTATTATACTGAAATACAAAATAATTCTTATTCAATCCACATCTCTATCATTTCTTCATCTATCTTAACACACTACCTGTGCTAGAGTATGATTTGGATTACTCCAGATGGGGAAAAACACAGGTAGGATTTATTTTTCATCAAAGAACAGATTCAAAATTAAAACAACTAATAGATTTCAAACTTAACAGTTTTCAAAATAACATATAATCATTCATTATTTGTTCACACACAGGTATAAACACTACTACATTTCGGCCAAAAATCCGACGGCCGTATTGTCGGATTTGCGACACTTCTCTGTCGCATGTACGACACTTTGATTTTTTTTAAGCATCGGAAACTTGTCGTCGGTTCTCTGACACCTAAGTAACCATCGGTTAAATGTAAAGCGTCGGTTAAGCGACAGATTATCTTCGACGGTAGTGAATTTTTTTTGGAAAAATAACCTTTATGCCGTCGTTTAAGCGACGGAAATAGAGATTGAGCATCGATTAACCGACATGAATAACCGTCGCTTAACCGACAGAAATAGAGATTAGGAATCAAATAAGAGACAACTAGAATCGTCGCTTAACCGACGGAAATAAAAATTAGGCGTCGAATAAGCAACAGATATACCGTCGCTTAAGCGACGGACGTGAATTTAAAAAAAAAAAAAATACCTGCAAATTCGACTCTGAAAATCTTCTTTGGAATCCAGCTCCAAATTATGTTCTCGAGTTGAAGATGTTTCACTGGTTTCGACATCAGCATGAATGAGTATTTACTTCACTCTATAACTTTGATGAAGCCGCGAACTGTAGTAAGGCTCTATGGATTAACAACCCGACCAACGAAACAAGGCAAGCGATCTAATTAAAAGCTTGTGGTTGCTCGACTTCCATCCATTGATCCATCTATTGATCCATCCACCACCAATCTTGTACAGATGAAAGAACAAAATGAAATAAGGTAATTCAAGTAAGTAACAGTGATGAAGTGATACCCATCATAGTTCAGGAAGGCTCAACAATACAAGCGAAACAAGGGAAGCGCTCTATCTATCTTTCACTGACCCGATCTACCCAAATGGGTATCTGGGGAATGACTCAAGTTAGTCAGACTACCATATTCAGAGATTCAAAGGGGGGCACGACATATGCAAATTACCTGAAAGTTTCACCCTCAAGCATACAAATACATCTTTCAAATGTATAACTGACATGTATCTAATATAAATCCTGGTAAAGAATTTCATATACCTCAAATGTAAAAATACTTTAGGATTACAAGATATTTGATAATCCTCTTTGAGATAGACGGTGCAGGAAGCCAGCCTGGAAATATCTATTCCTTCGAATGCCTTTGAGAAAGAACCACCTTCATGATTTCATAAGTCATAAACACAATACCAACACTTGGAACAACTTTGAGGTACTTTGGAAGAATTCCCCTGTATAAACGAGGCGATCCTTCTGTCTGAATTATCTCTTTGAATGTACCAAGAAGTCCTGAGTTGTATACATGAGCACGTCCACCTGCACCTTCCAGTTGCATTCTTCTCCTCACCAAATCAAGTGGAAATGTTGCTGCAATATTTAAATGTTAGTATGCACATGGAAGAAAATGCTTCTGTAGCAGTAAATGACTACATTGAAAAAACATCAAACAATGTGTGCAAGCATTTGTAAAATTCCCAGAGAGATATTCTGCCTTTGCTTTTATCATTACAAGCTTTGATACAAGATTGGTTCACTATCACCCCTCTTCAATCTTTTCAGAAATTGTATGAATTTGAAAATCCCTACACATCTAAATCAGGAAGAATAGTGCAATGGAAGGCAATACATTCTTTTACCGGTCGAGGATGCAACGCTTGAAAGGCTACCACAGGCCAAGCTAACCGCCACAGGTGAATCCTGAGGTCTGAAACATAAAAGCATTCACTTTAAGAAAGTTAGAATAGGGGAGAAATGTTTGAGAAGGGAATCCTCCAACACAATCATCTTTAAAAAAAGGAGCAAATAAATCCACTATATACCTCTTACACTCCCAAGCAGATTTAAGACTCTCATAAACGCAGAAGCCAATAGCTATATTAGGTCCAACACCTTGCATTCAATTCATTGTGTAAACAAGCATAATAAAAATAAGACATCACAAAGATTATAGAAGAAAAAAAACGCCAGTGACAGCTTCAAACAATAATAGTGGTATATACAATGTATGCCATACTAACCAATAGCGTTGGCCCAAGGCCTTTGTACAACCCCTTGATGCCTTCATCTCTGCAAATGGTATAGAGAGCATGTGTAATAACTCTATAGTACATGACATTTGTCTGTATATTATAAGAAAATTGTGTCAGAATAAATGAATACATTTGACCATTCTTAGACAACTGCACTCAAAACAATCCAGCTTCATGTAAAAATCCTGTTAGTGGATGTCTGATTAAAAGATGATTTAGTTACCATGGTCATCTGTCTTATCATTAAACCTGTCACATTTTTTAACATTAAAAATCTGTAATAATTGTAGATAATCAGAAAGCATAAGCATATACATCTGCAGACCTCAACATTTTTATCAAACTTGAATGTGTGTCTGTAGATTCAAACACATTAAAAAATGGTAAAAACACACCATGGGAAACCTTCTGTACTAGACATTAATTAAGGATGACAATCCACTCCAACAGATATGAGTTTGTGGTTTATGCATAAATAGAACAATCAATTCCCAAGGATTAGGATAAATCACAAGTAACACAAAAAAAGGGCACTGCAGCATTTGAATTGATCCAACTTTCAAGTAAAATTACCTGTGCTTCCAACCGAGTCCTCACAAGATCCAATGGATATGTGATTGATGCAGCTGCCACTCCTGCTGCACCACCACCTAACAAACGAATACAAAGGTCTGTGCTAATATTCTCTCTATATTTTTCCATAACAGGCATTGACCTCATAATCTGGAAAAGAAATAAAAAAAATCATTAAGACATATCATGCATCCAACAAGAATTCATGGTTTGATAACAAATCTAAAAATCCCTCTCACAAAGCCAAATCTCATTCCATCATGCAAATCACTTTATGTTAAAATGAAATTCAGTTCCAAAGATTAATACTCACTGATTTGTATCGCTCATATGTGTAAAAACTAATGGATGAATAAACTAAAAGTAGAACTTAAATTTCTGAATAACCTCGAGACCATTTGAAAACAAAGAATACCACTAAAATTTTTGCACAATCCACAAAACAATACCTTTAGTAATATTAAATAATATACATTACATAAGATGATAAATGACTTTCCTAAGAGCCCGAGGATGGCTACTCAGTCCTAAGTTCTAACAGCTTTCAAGGGCAACATGCATGCTACCCTTGGCCATGGGTTTGGTCTCTCACAGACAATCTGCAATAAAACATGTTCCATTATAATGCTTAACCGTCTATTTAAAGATTTTGTTTCCATTGTCTTTTCTATGTGGGATGATATATTCAAGCCAAATATTATTTTGTTAATACCTTCATAGCCTTTGAGTTCAATTACTCTGAGGCTGCCATGCATCCTTTAATTCCTCCCGAATTCCATGCAAGCCTTTCTAACTCTAAACTAGGCCCAGATAATTCATTTTCCTTACTGTAAACCATGATAATTGGTATTTCTTCTTAACTATAAACATCATTGTGGTCTTTAGACATACTAAGCCTTCTCCTTGAATTCTTTTTTCCCCAAAGCAAGTGCAGTGCTAGATGAAGTGTTTCTCGGCCTTCCCATGTAGTCATAATTAC
>LPNX011056703.1:1350710-1368272 GCA_001517045.1 Pseudotsuga menziesii
GTTTCTTTGCCCCATTTCCTTTGAGATATTTCTGATTATAAGATTGCAATCTCAAGAAATCCCAATCACCTACCTCAAATTCCTACTCTTTTAGTGTTAGTCCTACAACAATTTTATCCTATCTTTGACCAATTTGAGGTTCTCCTTTAGTTGTTTGATATCTACTGGGTCTCTCGAGGAAATCATGGACTGCTAGCACTTGGGTGTCTTCAACAGTTTAATTGATCAACAAGGGAGGGCCATACCTGTAAATGGACTTAAATGGTGACAATCCAATTCATGTGCTACGTTGTATTATTATTTATACCAAGTGTTGCTCCAAGAGATGTTTTTTTTTTCAAGAGCATCCACAAGGGCCCATATTTGTCATAGATGAATAACGATTTCTTATTTGTCAGGTCTATTTTTAGAAGTGGTTGACTGCTTCTTTTGCATGAGTACAGCCCCCATGTCAGTATTTGATGCATCATGTTCCCTTCTGAATAGTTATGAGAAATCCTTTTGTGTCCTCCCAGCGTCTTTTGGAAACTCTGATTTTGACTCTTCAACATCCATTTTTTTTCTGTTGCATTTTGTAGTCAAATTATTTGTACCATTTAAACTCAATATTTTTTGATGAAAATTTGGAGGGAAGATAGAAGAATATGTCCCCAGTGAAAATTTCAGACTCTACTACCAATATTGGCTGCATGCAAGGCAAAACACTGAACCCCTGTTTCTTGAACAATCTGCGTGTGGTCTTTGAACATGGCACGGTACTTAAACTCAATAACTTTTGATGAAATTTGGTGAGAAGGTATAGGAATGTGTCCTCTACAACATTTCAAATTTAATACCTTAGCTCCAAATTATGAGACCATGGCATTCGAAATACTAGTCCTATGTCAGCACAAAAATAAACTCTGGTGGAATGTACTGTGCACTAGTTTTGGACACCTGTGCGACATCCAATGCTACTGAAAATTTGTGAGCATGTAGAAATATATATCCCCGACACCCTATCCAAATTTCTGACCTGGATTTTAGAATGTGTGCCCACTGATCAAAATACTAATCCACTGTCTGCATAAAAAATTCTCTGTCTACTAGTTCTAGGCTTGGCTGTAGGGTCTAAACTTAATATATTCTTCTAAAATTTGGTGTGAAGATAGAGTAATGTTTCCTCTATAACATATCCAAAATTCAGCTCATGATTCCAAAGTATGAGACAACACTGATCAAGACACTGGACCATTGTCTGTGCACTGGAAATCTGAAAAGTTGAAATAAAACTAGGAACATTTTTGGGTGATGCAGGATTGCCGATACCCCAGGTTTGCTTGTACATCACCTCTTGATATATGTTATTATTATAAGTCCCCTTTTAGGAAACTTATTCTTTAGTGTGGATGATATTTTCTTTGTCTAGAAGCTTCCTCCTATTCAAAATAACTTGTTCGATGGCAGTGTGACTATTGCCTGCTCTTGTTTGTCTTCATCCAAAAGGTATGGTTTGAAGAGGTAATAGTTGCATGGTTTATCCTATACTATAAATATTATTTAGAGAAAAGGTAATGTTACCCATTTCTTGAAGTGATATATGTATCATATTGAATTGGCCCAGCCTTGCAATTTTTCACTATGATCTGGTCCTTAGGAAAATCCGAAAATGTAGTCAATATAACCATCTAGTTAATATAACCATATGGAAAGCAAGAAAGATCATACACGATTCCCTCCTTAAATTTTCTGAGCTTTTGATGCTATGAGAAGGGTAAGGCCACTAATTGCTCCTTTGCTGTTTTTTCTGCAAGTTTGTTTTAGATTTAGCCATGCTGAAAGAAAAAGGGTTGACAGGTGCTAGCTAGTAAGCCACAACAAGAGAGTAAATTCTAAAAATGTGTTCAAGATACATCAAGGCATGAAGGAAGAGGATTGTTGACTTTTAAGGAGAAATCTACAAGATTTAGAGAATAAACAATTGAAGAGGAAGAGGACAATGGAAATGGCATGAAAATCAAAGTGAATGCACAACAGATGTTATATAGCCTCAACTAGGAGAAAGTTAGCTATAATCTAGACTGAGGAACCTTGAATTAGGCCTATACCAGCCAGAGTGAATGATGGTAGAACCATCTTACTGACTATTGCAATGTGACACTGAGGTCTAGCTAGTGCTCCTGCATTGGATAGATAACCTGATAACTAGAAATACATCTAATCTATATTTGAACTAACAGGCAATTGGTACATAGCATTCATTTCTTAAGCCAATCACTCTATGCTGCTATTGAATTATTCATGGTCATATTCTGACTAGGTAGTTTTGCGTAGTGATATTTCCAAAGAGGTGCTTCTTCCTAGTGGATTTGTGGATGAGAATACGAAAAGAGCAGATTTGATGACAGTTGCAATGTCTCTTTGTATGTAAATTGTTCTATTGATTGACATATTATAGTTGCAATATAAAGAAACAAGTAGTAGATGTCCCTCTGATATAGCTTGAGAAAGCTATATGATTTAAAAGACTTTATTTGGCCACCATAGTGTAGCCACAATGTTCCAGAATATTTCCAGGAAAGAACACCTTTAGAAACTATTACTACCTTTACCATTTTAATAATTAATGCTTCTAAATTTCTATATGAACAACCATCGTTATATTGGCTTGGAGACTGCCGTGGCATTTTTTCAAGGTTTATGGGAGCAACCCCTGTATCTTGCATCTTGATGAGAAGACTGCAATGTTTTGGATTTCTGCTCGGTAGCCATTGCTGCTCTTCATGGACACAGTGACAGGCTCAACCTGGACTTCTGCAATCACTATGGCTAACGCCCTTGTTTTGGCTACAACATCTCAGAGTAAATAAAAATCATTTTGATGAGAATATCAAACTTTATTTACTACAAATCGAATCATTCCTGTAGCAGACTGTCTCTATTGCTCAAAAGCACTTTCCAGTAGCAGCATATTCAATGCACTTATGTCCTGTAGCGAGTAGCAGTAGTTTGACTTCCTGTACAAGGCTAACTTGAAAGGGGTGATGAAGCTTCCCTGAGGTCACAACAGTCTATTAAAGTCTACATTTCTTGTTTGTGGAGCCAACCAGTCAAAAGGAATCCATTTCATCACTTCCCAGACATGTATTTAGTCATTGAATAAATAATCAGATCTGAAGTTTCTTTCTTTAAATTTTGTAATGCATATGGTTTGCTCATCTAATGTTATCATTAAGATCTCAAGTTATAAATGGTAAAAATCATATATGGTTTCATAAGGATGCAATGTTAAGCCCATAAATCAGATCCAAGGCTTAAAAGTTAAAACATCCACAGGACACCTACAACAATGAGCATTCTAAGTGTTTGACAAAACTCCACAATCAGAATTATCCACAGCAAGCTACAACAGTCTATGTTGAAGTATTTGTTAAAATGGTCTCAATCAGGGAGTTCTCATAGAGCATTACAATCATCCGGAATCAGACTTGAGCTTAAGGTAGTAGTGTCCACTAGTGTTTGACAAATCTTCAACTAAACTTAGATTGTTGGAAAATTTTGGGTCAATTTTAGCTTGGGATGTCTCATTGCATTTTGGCCTTGGCTTCTAGTTCCAGCTTTTCTTGACATGTTCTTGATGAGTGTCCAATCATGTATTCATATCTTCATTAGTCCTGTTGATCTACATTTGTGGTCATTCATTGGAAGAGTCTACATTTGTGGTCATTCATTGGAAATGAACGTGGATGGTGGGTTGAGAAGAGTCTAGCCTAGGGAGAGGAGGTGGGTTGAAGGAGATTGTAATGGATATGTATGAGTGATCTGTGAGAGCTGGAGTGGGGTCTGTTTTGAAATATGATATTGCTGGAGTTAGTTAAAACATAATGGACAAAAGTAGCACTATATAGTGCAATAGTATTTGACATGTGGTGAATCAAATCCATGCTGAGAATCAACAAAAAAATTAACAACCATTTCTAGCAAAAATATTTGACATGAGATGAATAAATACTATGCTGAGTATCAGGAAAAGACTGTCTTTCCCTCTTATCTGATGTAAATTTGAAGATGTTGCTAACAAGTCTAATTGGATCACAAGTCCCCATGGTGAGTGGATTGTTGTCAGATCTTCCAAATGTAAATCTCCAACTTCAGAAAAACCTTTGTTAAAACCAGATGTTAGCAAGGGCTCCTCCATCTAGATGCTTTCATTCAGAGAAGAAAAGTACACTGCCATCTTCGAGGCTTTCAAGTGGGAAGAGTTGCAGCCAAGAGGTGAAGTAAATCAATACTCGGACGCCGAGGTCTTAGCAGAACAACCTCAACATCAACCACCTTCCAGCACTTTTACTAAGACTCTGCATCATTACTCATTTTCAATGGCTGCAACATCCCATATGATTGATGAAGCTTGGGACTTGTATGGACATTCATCTCAGAGCATTGTTGATGGTGATCCTGGAGAAAGGTTTTGATGCTTGGGACTTGTATAGATATCATCTCAGAGCATTGTTCATAGTGATCCTAGAGAAAGGTTTTGAACCTTAAATTCATTCCAGCGCATTGTTGATAGTGATCCTGGAAAAAGGTTTTGAACCTTGGGACTTGTTTGGAAATTCATTCCAGGGCATAACACATGTCATACTGCTCCACAGTTACCTTCTTTCACAATCCATCCGCTGTCTACATTTCCCAGAACATTGTTGCTCTTGTATATTATAGAATCATGCAAATAATGAAAGGCCAAGAATTAAATCAGTGCCTTTTAACAGGTGACCAATGAATGGAACATATTCGATATTATGATCAAATGCAGAGAGCAAGTTAATCATGATGGATTAAAAGAAAGAAGGAAAGGAAAAAACACAATAACCAAAAATGAATTTTAAGTTGTAAATAAGTATATAATTGTTACCAGGTACTTTTGAAAATAAGATACAGAGTTTACCTTAGAAAATCATTGACATATCATCACTAAAATGTTCTCATCGGTAATGTACTATGAAGATGAGATTATTCTTAATGCATCAACGTATGCCCGTATTCTAAGTGCTGTTAACTGTTAAATTCAGCCGCATATGCTGAGACAGGCTTTCAAGAAGCACTAGTGAATCACCATGTGTGTGACCATCAAAGATGAACCAGACTATTCCCAGTGGCAACAACAAGGATGAAACAGAAGATTCGAGAATCACTGAATAACTGAATGTTTAGACAGTATATTCTCATAAGCTAACCTCTTGAAAGCTTCACTACATGCTGGGTCTCTATTGATGAATACTTTCAATAGTGAACGTTTTATATGCACTTCCAAGCATGCAATACATAACAATTTACCACCATGCAACAGTTTGATGGACATCTGCCATGTGTGAGAGAAGCCAAACTACTTTCTTATGAGAATATCAAACATTTTGATCGAATGTTTGAGTCAGAAAACAAGATTAAAAAACCTATATTAGAAAAGGATGGCCATACATCTATCTCCTTCCAATGGACATCTTGAAACATGTAAAATTGTAAATAACCCCCTGCAGTGTACCACAATTCCCTGTGGACCTGTTAACCCCCAGATTTGCTCATATACAAATTGGAGGGTTAAAAGCCAGCTTATTTCATCAGGATGGTATTTAGACTTGTTATCATACATTTTGTATGGGGGTACTACCCCTTCTATTTTTTTGACAGAGCAGAACAGAGTTCTCTTCAGTTCCTTTATAGTGAGCAGCAGAGACATATCATGTATGATTGATGGATTGAGATTATAATGAGATCCCCACTGGATCAGATCTTGTGGGCAGAGCCTCAGAGTAGGGGCACAGGTCTCTCCTCAGATTCCTCGGGACATGATGGTGTAACTGAGCTATGTAAGGGAAGAAAAGAACATGATATTATTATTCTTTCTGATGACGAGGTAGAAACAGACAGAGAGAGTTGTGCTCCTTCACAATCACATTCATGTGCAAAAGGTGGATTTCAGAAGCCACTATATTGTGAAATTGAAAAGACTATACAAGCTGATAAAAAATCTCACAATTCTCTCTCAAATCATAAGAGTTATAGTAATAGCAGACATGATTTTTCTTTGGGTACAAGCTATAATAAGATCTGTACTATAGATACTAGTATGGGGTCTAGTAACTCTGGTATAAAAGAGCCTCCATTTACACACAAACCGTCTGATAAAAGAGGCAGTATAGTTCCACAACCTCCTGACGTGATTTTTAATGTTCTTGTCAGCACTCCCCCAGTATCATTGTTATATAATTCGTCGTCTTTACCTACTGTTGGTGATGAAAAACATGTTTCTAGCCAGAAAATACAAGAAATCTTGAAAGATTTTAACAAAAGCAAGATTTTAAATAGAACTGGGGATGCAACAAATTTTGGAACTGGTTTAGAGTCACATGGCATTGGGGACGAAAAATATGATGCTGAAAATATAGCTAGAATATCCAGGGTGCATAAACCATCAACTGTCTGCAAATCTGGTGATGATTTGCTCTTAAAGGAGTTGGTGTCTGCTAGGAAGGATGATCCTCTTGAAGCTGCACTTGATGCTGCAAAGAAATGTGCAAACATTATTACCAAAGCTTCCAGCTCCTCCAAAGCGTCAGTTGATCCACCTTCAGATCCCATTGGAGAACAATAAAGGTAGATTTGACAGGCTGCAAAGTGGGATGAGAAAGTGTAAACCTCCTAGACTAGATGATTGGTACAAACGGATTCTAGAACTAAATTATTTCTCTGTGGTTGGAATTAGTCTTTCTGGAAGTGAAAACTATCCCAGGGCATCCACAGTACACTTTAGGTCCCACTCTGGCTCGTAATCCAATGGGGTTCAATCAAGACTTTGAAAGCAAGTATGCACTGTCACCTTAGCAGCAGCGCTATTGTGTATTAGTTTTAAAGTTGAAGCACAAGGAGCTGTTGAAGTGCTTAGTTTTATTAAAGAGTGCATTTTTTCTCCAGATTGGCATTCTTCTATTTACAAAGAAGCTTGTCACCAACTTAATGAAGAACGTGTTAGTGCTCTTTTACGAATGCTACAGCCACAACTTTCAGTTGATGAAAGAATGGAGGGGGCTGGTGTTTAGGATATTTTACTTCTGAACTGGTATGATTGACCAGTTGTTCACCTTTTCATTGGCTGGATTGGCATGTTATATCTACTGAGTTGATCTATTTTGCAGTGTATTCGAGTTTACAAGTTTTGTTGAACGCTAAGATGCTCACTGAGTATAAAACACTGAGAAGCTCAACACTCCATCGTATAGCCCAGAGATTGGGTTTTTATGCTCGTAGATTATAGCAATTAGGGCAGATTCTATGCTTGCAACAAAACTAGAGAGTGTTGTTACTGATAATTGAGCCGGATATCTCTTCAAAATAGGAGCCTGTATCCAGTTTCAGAAATCAACTATCAAGGAATTATAGATGGAGAATAATAAATCAGAAGAAGGAATACATAGATTTGTCAATAAGGGCATTGATTATTACCTGAAAAGCAATACATGCAGACCAAACAAATACACTCCCAAAGACTAATATCGAACCTAGCATAATATTATGTTGAGAATTGTATGTAATTTTATGGCTTTTAACACCAGGCGATAAAGATAGAAGAGCAGGACCTTTGTATAAGGTCATGACCATTGCACCATCGACACATATAACTTCCCCAACAACCTTTACTTGTCCTCTTAAACTTCTGATATTAATTATCTCCAGTCTACAAAAGAATTAATTAGTTGAATGACCATCATGAATACAAAAAATTAATTAGTTGAATGATCATCATGAATAGATTGCATGTCCTACGTTAATAACTTCACATGCATTGAAGCTCTGTAAAAATAGAATATATACCCAAAATAAAAAATGAACTTGAATGCCTGAGAGGTACTACGATTCATAAAAAATGGTTCACAATAGTGATATAAGAAGTTCTACTTTAGAAATATTGCTATTGCAAATGTGATAACGGGAATTAGGTTTAATACTACTAAACAGGGGATTGTTGCATAAGGAAGAAGCTTGACCAACTATACAACTAATCCAATACCCACAACCTGAATCCTCACCTGCTTGCAAGAACATATAATTCTAAGCAAACTGAGTCCTGCTGCCATAGCCCTTGGATACTTCTTGTCCTTCACAAGCCTCAACAAGCTGAATAGAAACCTAAAACTCGAAACGTTCTCAGACTTCAGCTCTTCGATATCCACTAGAGTTTCAATGAGCTTTGCTGAATTTATTCTTGTCTCCATGGTACCCTCGTGCAGAAGGTCCACCATTAGAGAGATCTTTTCCGGTTCTGTGAGGCTTGTTTTTCCTTCTGAATCCAAAGGAAGCCTAACTAGAATCCCAATGGCTTCAGTCCCAACTGCATGAGAAGTGAAGGGACCCAACAGAGACGACAGCAACATCACCCCTCCTTCATCCACTATACTCTTTCTTGCAGATTCATCTGTTTGTGCAATCAACCTAAGTGCACACAGAGCCTTTATTCTAGTCTGCCCTTTAGCCTTCCTAAGCTTCTCCAGAAGCTCCTTCACTCTCTCCTGAACATTTTCGGCCTGTTTTTTCTACATCATATATCTGTGTGAGAACCACTTGTAGATGAGATGGGAGAGGGTCATGTTTGGAGTAAGAGAGACATCCCAAAGCTCCTGCATAGTTGTTGGACAGATGTAATGATGCCCTATTGAAAACCACTGCAAAATATTGGATCGTTCATAGGTCTGGCCTGTACAAAGGGTAACAAGATCCTACATAGGTTCCAGAGAAATGGGGCAAATGAACACGGAGGGCACATCAGAGCAATCCAACTCTTCAATCATCTGTTTCAACGGAATCCCATCCTTCTTCCCATTGATCTTGTGATCAAAACCCAAATCATGGAGGTTCTTGCTGTGTGGGAAATGGACAAAACGTGTTAAGGCTATCCAATGACCTTCGGATAACAACCAGGACAAAGGAGCATGAGGGTAAGAATATTGCTACCTTTGTATTTCGCTTACTACAAAAACTTGAATACTTCATGATCAGTTTATCTCCCCGCCTTGTTCCATCAGACAGAAAGGCAACCGCTCGCATATTGCACAGCTTCGGAATGATAGGAGATCCAAATTGCTTGGAAAAGGAAAGAGCATCGAGCATCCTTCTCCCTCAAGTGATTAATCTCTTCTCCACTTGTTCCCGCTAATTTGGACATTGTAAATAATTTAAAGGATCTGTCGCTTAAGCGACGCTTAGCACCTTCTTCTTATAATTGACCAATTAAGTTTATTTATTTAAATGATTGACCAATTTGAAGCGTCGTCGCTTAAGCGACACTTATGAGGACATCCGTTGCTTAAGCGATGCTTATGAGCCTAGCCGTCGCTTAAGCTACGCTTATGACCAAAATTTAAAAAAAAAAATCTAACTTTCTGATTTTTGGTAGGTTTAAAAGAAAAAATCCACGCGCCGTCGGAAGTAACCGTCGAATTTTGGATCGAAATGTAGTAGTGAAACTTTAACACAGAAATTAAAAGTTAATGGAACCTGTTTTTAAAGCTGGATGACAACAATGATGGGAGGACATTCCTCCCTACCAACTCCTAGAGAGCTCTCAAATAGGGACTTCTCAGGATCCCTGAGCCTGTTCTGGTCTCCTGGGCTGCAATTAGGTGGAGCAAACAACAAAGTAATAGTCCAAAGACTTAATACCAACTCTGCACACTGCAGTAAGATCTTTTAGCTGCAAAGTTGTACTAGATCACTTTCCTTCAGTTTACCCCTCAAACACCTTCCTCAAAATCTCCCTTCCCTAATGAATTCCTTGAAGTGCATTCACCTGAATGATTCTTCTCGTGGAATGACCAGCCTCATCTCTCTTCAATGGGTACTTTTCTTAAGATTGCCTAGGTATTTTTTTTGGGTTAGTTGTCATTAATTGAGCCACCTGCTCTGATCCCACTTTCTTGGGGATCGTGACCGCAAATGTAGGGAGGTTTCCACCTACAACATAGGGAAGTGTTTGAGGATGCTTCCATTTGTCTATTTTCTCTCCGCCTAGTCTCCTCCACCAACTTGACCAGTAACACTCTTTTTAATAGCTCTCCCAAGCTGTTGTCTCCACTTTTATTTATTTAAAATTTAAATATTCAGAATTACATTCCACATCCTTGACTCTACTGAGCCATCAGTTACAACTTAGCATTAAATTTAACATAATGTCTTGGAATAAAATCAAAATAAGACACTATTATTTTGCAAAATTGGGGCATGTGACATGAAATGTATAACGAATCATTTAGAGGCTTTATAAAATATACAATTACAAATTTGACAACAACAAATGTATAAAAAATCATTTACAATAGTAAATGCATCACAAAAAGTCATTTACAAGTTTGACAAGAACAAATATATAAATAATTATTTACAATAGTAATTGTACCATAAAGAATTGTTTACAACAGTAAATAAATCTCATAGTTGGTCATAAAGATGGTGGCAATGTAGAGGACATTGCCACTATGTGGCTCTTGTTATAATAAAAATTCACGATTGATTCATGTTTGTGCCCATCTCGTGACCTTATATACTTGTAAATCATATATCAGAGGATGTATTCGCTTTTCGTCCATCTCTTGATTTATGATTCGATGGATTGTGTTGATTGATTGATTTATTTTATTTTATATAAAGCTTGTTCATTTCCTTTGGGGATGTAAGTGGGCACAAAGTTGAGAACCTTTGGCATGATGAAATTCATCAACTCTAAGAAAATAATGGAGGAGTTTACATGCAAGAGCATGCCTTTTTCATCATCATAGGGTTATTTTCAAGGTCTTATGAGACATAATCTAGTTCTTTATGATTAATCATAGAATTACAATAGGATGGTCATATGTTGACCATATACTTTAAAAGCTATGATCAAAGAAATCATTGACATATTTTCAGTAAACAATCCAATCATTATTGTCTTTTGGACTAGGAAGGATTTCCAATATCTTTTTAAAACTAACTATGCAACTTACATTTTGTAGATGATAGACATTGAGAATAAAACGAGATCTATAAAAATATATTTTTGCACTGTAGGACAACAAACTAAATGGGTTGGTGATTTGAAAGGATATTTATTCTTAGAGGATGGATTGGTCTACTTGCAAATGAATCAAAATGAAAAGAATTATTCTCAAATATCTTGACCCTATGTAGTATCTGCAAGCCTCGCTCGAAACCTTTGTTGAAATTGTCAAGGTGAACGACAATACTATAGAATAATTGAAGTCAAATCTATTGAGTTTGTAAATACCTAGTATGTTCCTCAATTCTAACCATGCTTCATTTTCTCTATGTTCCATCCACACTAACAAATCCCTTTCTTTGTCTTCTTGGATTTATATGATATTAAAATCAACACACACAAGCCATTGTTCTTTGATATTTCCTTAAGCTATATGACTCCAAATGGATACTCATTCCTCTATATCAATAATGAAATTTGATAACTCTAATACTTGATTAAATCTAAATTAACATACACATATCTATGATTGGTATTTCCCCCCCTCCCAACAACAACAAAAACCAAGGAGAAAATTGAGCAGTAACACAATAGTAATTCCCCCTCTCTCTTTAATAAGTTTGGAATTATAAAACACAACAACTATCGAAATACTGAAGGCCTCCTAAAATCCATAGGAACACCTCCCCTCCCTCTAATAAAGTTTGGAATAATAAAAAACAACACCTAACCAAATACCAAGGCCTTCTAAACTCCATAAAACTCCGCAATAATGCCTCCTTCCTTTAATAAGTTTAAAATTATAAAAAACAACACCTAAGCAAATACTTAAGGCCTCCTAAACTCCATAGTACACCTCCCATCCCTTTAATAAGTTTGAAATTAGAAAACACAACAACTAACCAAATAATTAAGGCCTTCTAAATACATAAAACTCCACAGTAATACCTCCCCTCCATTTAATAAATTTGGAATTATAAAACACAACACCTAACCAAATACTTGAGGCCTCCTAAAGTCCCTAGTAATGCCTCCCCTCCCTCTAATAAGTTTGGAATTTAAAACACAACACCTAACCAAATGCATGAGGCCTCATAAAGTCTATAAAACTCCACAGTAACACCTCTCGTCCCTTTAATAAGATAATAATTATAAAATGAAACACTTGACCAAATAGTTGGGGCCACCTAAACTCCATAGGAGGTTTAGACTATTGCAGTTCTTTATTAAGATACAAGTGGCCCAAAGTAATGGGTCTTGCACTATTCAAAAAGACATCAACCCAACTATCCAATGGAGGAGTGGGAAACCTAAGGCCTCCTAAACTCTATAGGGGATTGAGACAATTGGAGTTATTGAATGGAGTACCATGTAGTATGCATTTTAACAAGAATTGCGACGATATGATGTGATACGTGTGCATCAAACACACAACCTTTAAATATTTAGTCTAACACTACCAACTAAACTATCATTGTCAATGAACTAGGGTTGAAACTTTATTTCCATTATAATTGAAGAGGAAAGTCATGCTATGAATTATGACCATATCATTGTTGATAATTGTTACAAGCAATAAATTGATGAATATCTACTAGCATATATTTATTTTAAACCTAGATCTATCAAGCACCAAGAGGGATCCTTTCGACCATTTGGCCAAAGACATTATAGCGAAGACTGAATCTAGGAGAAACTACAAAGAATGAAAACGAGTTTTTGAGAAGTTGGGTCAATTGTAGAAGCTAGCATCTCGTGTTGGTCACTATTCTTGATTTCCCGGTTGCAGGTAAATAAAAAATTGTGTGCCTATAGAGTTTGGGTATGTGTTAAAGTAGCAAAATGAATGAATAAATGCAGTTATACATGATCTTCTGAGTAACTGAAACATGTAGAAAAGTATACCATTTTTTCTACACTTAACAAAAGTTTCATGCACAGTTGGAGTTTTGATCCATCCAAATGTAATTATAGTTATATAGGTTAGGTAAATGACAGGAAGTTAATACAAAGGTAAAAAAGTAAAATTATATTAGTATTATATAAGTAAAACTATATGTATATATCATATTATAAGTAAGATAAGTAATCTTTTTGAACGTTTCGGTTGCTCTATTCCCTATTAAAATGGCCCATTGGATGGACAACTTATTGGTGAACGAAGTTTCCCATTCCCTAAGTTATTGGGATTAAATTCTTGGTCATTGGGAGCTTAGAGGTTAATTCATTTGTTTAAGACCTTTTGGAAGGACCATCCTTATTATTAGCCATCCTTATGACCTAAATCATTGAAATAAAGTATATACTATAATCTATCTTAAAAGAAGAATAAGGATACGACATATAGCATATGATGGATGGTTTAATTCATAGTGCATGCTAGTCACCCAATTTGTTTTCCTCATAGTTTATGTTGATTGGGTACAATTGGAAAGCGACAAGTTAAACTGCATGTATTTATAACCTTGTCTTGGTACATGTAAGAAATATGAGTTATATAAGCCTCATAGATGTTTCCTTCCATACACGTAGCATACCAGCAAGGATCCCAACACACAAATATTAAGACTGTCTTGGTTCATGAGACAATAATCATAAAATCTAATTAAAATCATAAAATCATTGCGTGTAGTACAATAAAGATAATGGGAAATGGAGATCAATCCATGTATTGTTCTCATGGTGTATACTAAAATATGTGTTGCAATTGCCTGGGTACCAAATGTCTCATCGCCCCAACCCAAACTCCTCCCATAAATCCAAGTTCAAACTTTGCCAAGGATGACTTTGTAGCTGAATGTTCAATTCTTCAACTATTCTGTAGCCACCAACAGAATTTGGACTGGCATTTCTTCGCTAACCTCAGAGGCCACAACGTCAAATTGACTAATGAATCTTGAGGAAAATATAGAAATATGGCCAATTATCTTGGCCCCATTTTGGAAATGAAAGCTTTAAATCAAGAATTTTTGTTCGTAAGAAATGTTCTCATTTTGCATGCATTGTGGATTTGAATTCAATCAAGCATTCAACAATGTCGAAGAATTCATCATTCATCATTCACCACAATATACAAAAGAAAGTGGCGATGGAGAAAATATGGTTATAATCAATCCAAGGAATGCCTTAATTCACTCATGTTATATTGTAGAAGAATTTTAATGGCTAGATTACCATAAAGATATGAGGGCCTTAGACTCTTGTTACCAAAATAATGAATGCCTCTCTTTTGTATCAACAAATTCAAGCTGAGGTGTCCATGGGGACGATCGAATGTTGACTGAGGTTCTGACGATTATAAAAATGGATATTCTTGGAAGGTTCCTTCAATAGTCTATTCAGGGCCTCCTAGTACAAGTAAGACATCATTGCTTTGCAAATTTTGTGTCTTATTTTGGTACATTTCCGAAAATTAGACAATTTTGTCTTGACACTTATTCCTAGCTATGGCATTAGTTTTTGGAAATAGAAGTAATTGGTAGGCCTAGAGCTTCATCATAGAGATTTGATCTTAGAGATGCATCGGTAATACCTGATAGGCCATGGAGAAAACTTATAGTAGAAAATTGGTTTAATTTGTTGTTTCATCATTGCTTTGATCATCAGGTTGGTACATCATCTCTCTATCTATTGCCTTGGTCAATGTATCTTCCCACCTTGTATTCATTGTATCATTTCTCTATCCACTGCATTTCTCAATGGTCATTTTTGTGAACACCCTGTAGTCATTTCGTGAACAACAACAATAGAAGTCTCATTTTCCTTTTCTTCCATAATATCTCTATGTACTTGTCCCAAGTTGTATTAAATATTTCCAAATTAAAGATTGTCTTGTGCAAAAACCAAACCTATATATATTTGAAAAACTGCATTCTATTATGAAGTGAAAATGGACATGCTTAAAAATAAAAGTAATTTAAATTCAATGAGCTTTTGATGTTTGTTCAACACTTTGCTATAGTATTTAGCACTCTTTAATCATGATTCCTATTCTATTCTTGGTCATATGACTTTGAAACTGTTGTTCAATGTTTAGGTGACCAAATCTATGCTAATAAAATATGAAATGATTCATATTAAGGATTAATATGGATTACAAGCATCACCAAAATATGGATTAATATGGATTACAAGCATCACCAAAATATGGATTAATATGGATTACAAGAATCATTAATATGGATTAATGATTCACAAAAAATTGAAATATATGTCTAATGATCCATGACCTGATGGAGCTGGAACAACCGAAGATGATGATGGAAGGGTTTGAGTAGCAGTGCTAGCTACGTCTGCACCAGAAGACATGACCGCATTTGAGGAAGCATTTTCGCTATCAACTCCAGCAACATATTTATGTACCTAGGCACTCATTTGATTGACGTAAGAGGAGGATACACTATCTAGTTAAGAGCACCACTTATGCATTCATTTGATTGACGTAAGAGAGGATCCACTACCTATTCAAGAGAACCACTTATGCATGGCTTATGTATAGCAGCTAGCTTCCTTCTTAGTGTGGTAGCACACAAGTTATGTTTGGAAGCTAGCTTCCTTCTAAGTGTGGAATCATAGAGCTTATATGTTGCAACAAATAGGTGCCACATTACAACTGCAATGCAAGGTGGTGCAGCAAGGATAGGTGCCACATTGCAACTTCAATGCAAGGTTGTGCAGCAAGGACATGTGCCACATTGCAAATTCAATGCGAGGTGGTGCAGTAAGGACATGTGCCACATTACAACTACAAAGTAGTGCAACAAAGACAATATTCTAGGATGGTCTCATTACATTTAATGTTAACATTAATTCTAGAATTAATGTTAAGTGATTTATGGAATTACTTCGTTTGATAGAAAAATATTCAACCATATGCATTTTAACCAAAGATTTAAAAAAAAATCGGTACCCTGCCTCGAGATGAGGCCAAATAAGAGGACAAAGTCTCTGGTTGGCTTAAAAAATATTTTATGTATATTTATTCCTCGATTAAACAGAGTATCATATTATGCAATCAAAAAACTTAGGGTAAGTTGTTTTGCTTTTAGTAACGAAGTCATTGAAACGACGGCAAGCCAAATCATATAGTCCCTACCAGCCTAAATGGTCAGGACTAATAAGTGTTTTGTGTATTGATCCATGCAATTTGTATCTAATGGGTTAAGTATCATTCCTAGGGAGTATTTTTGTTATAATGAAACATAAAGAAATTGATGGGGAACATAAGTGGTGGAGCATGTGATTCAATTTATCATAAAAAGAAAAGAACCTTACTAGGGCACTACATGTAGTGAATCTTATTCCCGAAAGAGGGGATTCACAATGTGAATCTTATTCCCAAAAGAGCAGATTTACTTGAGGACCGTAAACATAGGTGTTACATGGATGTTGTCATCCCATGTTGTAATATGTTGGGTTGAGTCCAATAATGAGAAAAACCCTCGTGTTTAGTTTCAAGCATTGAATTTGGAACCTTAAACAAAGTACTAGTTCCAAACTAGAGGAAGATGAGGATGACCTCAATTCATTAGTCCCCTTACACCTTGGGTGGAATATGTGCTACACAATGCCTAGGAAAAAATATCATGACCCTATAAGGGAAAGCTAGCCTGAGTTCAATGGATTGCAAACTACAACTTTCCTATATGAAGTTAAAATTGATTGCAATTAATGATCATTCATATACTATTGTGTCCATTCTTGAGCCTTGTACACACCACCCATCAAACTATGGGAGTCAGCCATTCCCTTTAAGTTTTGACCTTAATTTTAAGGAGGGGTATACAAAAGGTTTGGGTCATGATTGAAGTGAATTCATATCAAGGTATTCATACTAGAAGGTGTGCTCAAACTAACTCCAGTTTAGGGAGAGCTAATACTTTCTAAGCATCTTATGTTGTTTGACACTACAATTTAAAGGGATCACATTTGAGCCAAACACATAGATGCAAGTATTAGTTTCATTCTTGATAATGTAGTGGGACCATGAGATTATCATCCCAATCTAGAAAAAATTGATAGGATCCCAACTGTCATTTCTCTCCCCATGGTTCGAACTATGAAAGGACATGATGAGGAAGAAAAAGGAGAAAGGTTTGTCTTCTAATATTTTGGATATATTGAGGCATTCATCCCTGGGAGGCCTACACAATGGGATATTATCTCATTTTCCATAATGGTTCTTCCAATATATTGGTGTTTCATTAGGGGTAATACTGCATCTCGACAAGGCCTACATAATGGGATATTAGCTCATTGGTAGAGTGCACTCCTGTAATTATGTTATTGTGCTTGAGATGTGAGGTCTCTTAGTCACTTGTATAGTTCATTGTGATCATCAATTCCTAACTAGAGATGTGGATTATAGATGTCACATTATCATGTCATGATCCTGTTCTTTGTTTGCATCAAGGTTTGGAACTAAACTTCTCCTTAGGAGGATAGATGATGTGATTCAGGTGAGATCAAGTGTGAATCCAACTTTGTATCCATTTGTGGATTTGGGTGGTTTAGTGGGGGGGGGGGGATATATTTATCTACCACATATCCTCTCTTAT
>LPNX011056703.1:1370032-1380758 GCA_001517045.1 Pseudotsuga menziesii
ATCAAGATCTATGTTAAATATGAACTATCAATATCTGAGAGTTTCCAGGATCTAGGCAATAACTTTCCCTAGTTTATTTGGTGGTACATGACGAGAAAGATTCAACTCGCTTAATCTAAGTTCTGGGAAAGGGGGTGGATACTTGCAGGTCATTATTGAATTCCAGATCCTAATTCCATGTGGACCATGGCTCCTTAATACCTAGTTTCACTGTTTATTTACAAATAAGTTTTATTCAATGCTATTTAATTACAGTTTGTCAAAATATGCACATTGACTAATTTTGTATCATTTACTGCTAATTAGCATGATTATTAATTATTGATAAGTGTTTTACTTCGTTACATAAATGCGATTGGTTCATTATATTGTACTTTTAAATAGGTTAAATACTCTATCAAATGTTGATAACAATGATACTTTTGGTAAACCCTTAGTTATATAAACTATGAATGTAGATTAGAACCACTTTATGATTCCTTGGGAGAAAACCCTTGTATTCAAAACCCTAGCACGATGGCTATGGGAATTTCATCCTGGGTAAGCCCGAATACCCATGTTCATGATGGGTGTATGGACCATACAAATAGTAATTAATCTATATATAACTACTTTACTTTATCAGTTATAGAAGTTGGAAAATAAAAGATTCAATAAACATGTATAAATATGTAGACTGTACTTATACCAATTTATCCTTGTGAAAGGCTAGTGAAAATTTACCTACATTCATTATATATATATATTGTACAAGGATTTAGAATGGTAATTTGATATTTGGATAATAAAAGAATAATTACCACTAAAATAAACTTCAAGGGAGTACCAAAAGTAAAATATGTAAAACTTAACATTTTACCCAACATGTATATGGGAGCATGACAAATGCATGTTATCTTAGGCCAAGGTCGAGCTCGAGGGTTCAATAGTGGTAACAATCATAAACTAAATTAGTTCAAGCAGTGCCTATATATTTATGAATAATCAAACCCTACGTTGAGGCAAATTCTCCTTTGTTGTTTAGAGTACAAATAAAGCTACTCAGTTTTTACCCTAATGAAGTGGATGGACAAATGCAATTTTAACTCAGCAACTAGTGATTGAAGAAGGAATTTACCTTTCTTAAAAACAAATACATATATCAAAACTAGAAACACATAGTTTTTATTCATTGATTCAGTAGCTTTAGATTTCCACCTTTCAAAAGATTAAGTAAAAGATAAAAGATAGTTAAGTAAAAGGCCTCTCAACTAATAATCGACTGTGATCTATCAATTTCCATAGTCCATCTTAATTTATAAAACCCTTAATCCTTTAAAGTTTTATGGTGGTAAAAATGCTAAATATATTTTGTAAACATCTTTTCAATCCCTCACAAAAGAAAATTAGAGGGTTTGTCCATGCAATCTCACCAGTAAAGGGTGGATTGTTAACTCAAGCAGGCCATAAAACTCACATTGGTATGAAATGATAACTCATCAAACCTCAAACCCTCCTTGTCCCTTACTAGAAATAAACTATCAACCCAATAGAATTTCAATCTCAATGAGGTAATAGTGCTTACCCAAAATAAGTATGCGGAATGTGCATACATGCAATTATGGAATTCATGATCTAGAAGGGTTAAAAACATTGGATCATACATCTTTGGTATCAATAATGATCCCTAGGTTAATAATTAGACCCTTCTCTATCGTGGAAACCCTATTGTGCCACAGATATGAGCTCACCTGCTTTCGGCGGCCTCAAGATGGTTGGGGTCTGGACATCGTTGTTGCGACGAGATTACCAGTGTGAAGGGTTGTGAAGGGAATGCTTCCTATCGGTGGGGGTTTATGTTTTGGGTCTTGTCACCTTTAGTCCCTGTCTTATTATTTCTGATTTTCTGGTCTATTAAGCCACTGGGCATATGGTGTCATGATTACTGGCGTGAAGGGTTGCCAAGGGAGTGATTACTGTCAGTGTGGGTTTTTGTTTTGGATACTGTCACCTTTAGCCCTAGTCTTATTATTTATGATTTTTGGTCTTTTTAAGCCACTAGGCACATGGATTCCCTCCCGTGATATAGGGGACTAGTACCAACTAGGGAATAAAAAGGTGGGAAGTTTCTATCATTTCGGTATTTGCAGGTTTTTGGGTCCTTGCATGGGGCTTTATGTTCTTTTCCTTTCTTGCGTCGGGTCATGATTGTTTAATGTTTTTGTTTTGTTTAGGGTTGACTGTCATGTTTCCATAAGGGTTGTGTTAAGGTTACTCTCTGCTACTTCTCCGGGCTCCTCAATATGGGTGGGGTTTGAACCTCTATTGTGATTATGTACTTTTTTGTTCACCAATGATGATGGGGTGCACTGTTTGACCTCTCTGGTACCTTCGAATATCACCCTGTTTTTATGGTCCCCTGGAAGGTGGGTGTCTATTATCTACTTTTTGCTCTAGGGGTTTTGTCTATTGTTGCCACAATCCTGATTTACTGGTACTGTCTATACCCCTCCCCTCCTTGTCGGCCTAGGAGATGTAGCTTTGGACCCATCATCTCAAAATTGACAGCATGGTGGGTTTTGGTGTTGACTTGGATGATGGAGGGTCCTTCACGTGCTTAGTCTAAGTGACACGGAAAGACAATAAAATCCCAAGAAGGAAAACTCAGCTACGTCTTGGGCCGTGATGTATACATGGATAGGGTTGGCACTATGTGTCGATGGGATTTGATCAAAAGGCTCGAGTATTGCAGCTTGGGAAAGAAGGGATGTGTCGAATGGGCATCGGCTCATTGGAAACCAATATTAACCTATCTCCCGACGATCAATCTCCTGGAAAAAGGATGGGTGGTCTTTGTTTTTCTTGAAGATTCTCATGTGTCATTAATTCTGGACACATTATGGAAGATTGGTTCTAGTTATTTAGTCCTAAATTGTTGGCACTCGACCTTCGACCCTTAGCAAGAGAGGGTGGTAAAAAGGCACCTTTGGGTTCTTCTCCCCGCATTAACTTTCTCTCTTTGGAGCCAAGACCTGCTGGTAGGGGTGGCGAATACTATCGGTCGCTTTGTGGCTATGGATGAGGAATTTCAGTTAATATTTAACAAACAACTGGCACATGTCCTAGTAGAAATGTACCTTTCACGAGGTCTTCTTGCAGATATTGAGCTTAAGTGTGATGATATTAATTTCTATCAGTAGCTAGACTACCTCCATGTCCATTTTTTATGTAATAAATGCCATGAGGTGGGTCATCTTAAGTTCTCATGCCCCTCTGTTCTTCATGGCTCGGGCTCATTATCTTTTTCGGATGTTTCAAGGTCTCCCAGCTGTGGAAATAGATCTCCCAATGGGCCATCTATACCTCCTTCTGGTGGTCAGTATTCTCCTCCATAGATGGGTATGTATGATTCTCTCTGCCCCTCTGTATTGGATGATATTTCAAAAGGTCAGTTACTTTTTATTCAAGATGCGGAGGCTGGTGCTTCTTTATCGAAAGTCAGTGGGGAAGCTTCCACTATGCCTTTGCTACCATCGGTCCATCCCTGCACACCCCTACCCAGATCTTTTCCCTCCACATCCCCATGGGATGGTACTCTTGGTTTGGTTGATACCCATCCACCTTTACTTTCTCCGATCATGGCCCCTCCTCTTCCACTGTCTATAGATCCCTCCTCTCCCATATTACCATATGGTACCCTATATTCAAACGAGGCCCCCCTTTTTACTCCGAATGAATTCCCACCCTTGGTCGATAATGGTCTAGTTGTATGGTCAGTTAAGTCCTCTTATTAGCCCATGCTCTTCCCCTACGTTCTCAGATCCGGTTCTCATGAATATGCTCTCTATCTTCTCGGTGAAGACACCTATCTCACCCTCTACTCTCCCCCTAGATTCTATCCACTTCGAGAATGTCACGATTCAGAAAACTAAAAAGAAACCTCTATTTGACTCCAGTCTTGATGTTGATGCACTCTCCTACACTCCTATGTCGGTTAGGATAAAAAATGCTACTAGGAACCGGACAGACTCCTTTCCAAGGGTTCTTAGAGCAACAACACCCTCGAGCAGCAGTGTTTGATGAAGATAATCTCCCTTAACATTCGTGGCTTCAGAGGGTTATCCAAACAAAAAAATCTTTGTTCTCTCTTTCTCTCACTTGCTCCAGATATGATTTTGATACATGAAATGATGTGCAGTCATTTCCCTGTGCTCTTTGCCTTCTCTAAGCTCCTCTCCGGTTGGGAGTTTTGTGCTACTGATGCTTTGGTACTTTCTAGGGGTCTCTTAATAGGATGGAATCCCCAACTGTGCATTGTAAGGATTTTGAGATAGTAGGAGGGATCCTGGTTCAAGCCAAGTTTAGGGGTTCTCCGACTATCATTTCTATTCTTAATTGTTATGGGCCTTATTCAGGTCGTGAATTATTTTGGAACGAAGTTATGGTAGGAGGCCTTCTTTCTCTTCCAAATTTAATTATTGCAGGAAATCTTAACTTTACTCTAAATTCCGGGGATATTTGGGGGAAATCAACCTGTTTGGACGGTCTTGCACCCTTCTTAAAAAATTTCCTTTCTGTCAATAACATGATCGACCTGGCCCCTCCATGTGTTGGCCCGACTTAGAAGAATGGTCAGCCAGGGGATGATGGGATCAGCAAAAGGATTAATAGATTCTTACTCTCAGCCTCTCTTGTGCCCCTCTTACAATGCTATCGATTTTGGTCATCTATTGCTGATGTTTTGGATCATTATCCCATTTGTCTGGAATGGAACGTGCCGGTTACTGCTCCCTACCCCTTTATATTTAATAGGGCTTGGCTCATGGAAGACGGGTTCTCAAACTGGGTTGGGGAGGTCTGGTCCTCGTTATCTTCATAACCTCTCATGATGGTATGCATTCTTTGGCACACAAGCTTCGGTGTTTAAAAGGGAAGGCCAAAGTATGGATGAAGGAAAAAGAAATGCTGCTTAATCAAGAATCCTTGAAGGTGAATTCTCTAACAAAAGATCTTTTGGAAGCTCATCCCTCGGGCATTCTTTCTTTGGAAAATTCTAATATTTTGCTCTCTCTTCGGGACCGGAAGAATTCCATCCTTGGCCACAAGATTCTTACTTGGAAATTGAAAAGTAGGGTTTAGTGGGATACCCTAGGGAATGCCAATACCAAGTTCTTCCACTCTATTGCTTCTGCTCGTAGAAACCAAAACTCCACCTGGGCCCTAAAGAATGAAGACTCGACATGGATTGAAAGTGATGAACAGTTAAAATAACTCGGCATTAAACATTTTACTGGTGTTTTTAAAGATGATAACCAGACTAATATTGTTGATTAGTTAAAAGTTGTTCAAATCTTCCCTGCTTATTTCACTAATGAAGAGGCTGATTGTTTTGTTTCTGAAACTACTCTGTGTGATATTGAAGGTGCTTTGAATACCTTCAAGAAGGATAAAATCCTTGGTCTGTATGGATGGCTAGTGGAGTTCTATTTAAGTTTTTTTGACCTTGTAAAAGATGACCTCTTGGCTGCTGTAGAACACTCAAGGGTTTCAGGATAGGTTGCTCCCTCTTTGAATGCTACCTTCCTCTCTTTAATACCTAAATTAGAAAAACCTTCAACCTTCATGGACTTTAGACCCATCTCCTTATGTAACTTAGCCTATAAGCTAATCTCAAAAGTTATTGCTCTCAGGTTAAAACCTTCACTTGACAAGTACATTTCACCTGAACAGTTTGGTTTCCTTATGAATAGGCAAATCATGGATCCTATGGGGATTACTCAAGGATCCCTGCATACTATGAAGACCAAAAAGAGATGTGCCCTTGTACTCAAGCTGGATCTGGTAAAATATTTTTACCTGGTTAATTGGACTTACTTGAGACTCATTCTGTTGCAGATTGGTATCCCATTAAAGGGGGTGAATTGGATTATGGGATGCATCACATCAGCAAAATTTTCCAAACTCATCAATGGATCTCCCTTGGAGTTTTTTACTCCTTCAAGAGGCATTTGTCAGGGATTTCCCCTTTCACCCTTTCTCTTTATCCTGGTTATAGAGGGTCTCAATTTACACATCAATGATGCTAAAAGGTGTGGCAGGATCAAGGGAATCAAAATTTCTACCTCTCTCACCATTACCCACTTACTTTTCATGGATGATGTTGTGTTGTTTGTTTTAGGAACCTTTGAAGAGTGGGTTGCTTTCGATGTCATTCTGGAGACTTTCTGTCATGCTTCTGGCATGTGTATAAGCATTGACAAGTCTGGTTTTTTATTTAATGAGATGGATATGGGGGTTTTGAATAACATTCGACACTTTCTTCCCTACTGTGCGAAGCTCTGCATGAGGGTTTTAAGTATCTTGGATACTTCATTAAGCCACTGGGATATGAAGTGAAGAACTAATTTTGTCTCCTGAAAAGGTTTGAAAAAAGAATAAAAAAATGGTCTTTCAAGTTCCTGTCTCTGGGGGGAAGGTTGGTACTTATAGGAGTTGTACTCACTAGCTTACCAGTCTATTGGTTTGTACTTGCCCTGATTCCTATATCCATTCTTGAAAAGATGAGAAAAATGATCTTTTCCTTCCTGTGGGGATCCAGCAAAAAATAAATTTCATTTTCATCTTGTGGACTGGCAGACCTTGGCAAGGCCTTTTGACTCTGGGGGTTGGGGCATAAAAAATATCTCTTGGTTTAGCATCTCATTAAGGCTGAGAAGTATTTGGTGGGTCCTGAAGGGTACTCGTATATCGCATCAGGTCATTTCAACTAAATACTTAAAACAACAGACTGTGGCGGCTTGGCTAAGAAATAAAAATTTTGGACTTAGAGGCTCCTCCATTATATGGAATGGTTTTTCAAAAACCATTACTTGGTTGGGCAGATGTTTGTGTTGGAAGGTGGTTGATGGTCGGGATGTACACATTGGTTTAGACCCTATTCCTAGAATTAGTGAGATCCACTACTTTTCATTGGATTTAAGAGCTTACCTTAGTGACTATGGGATTACTACTCTATAGCATGCCAGAAATCCTCTGGTCAACTCGCAGGATTATTGGCTATCAGCTGATGACCTAAAGCTAGGGGGTGACTGGAAAATTGAATGGAACTCATATTTTTCAGGCCTATAGCATGGTGGCATCCATCTATCTGATGATTCTGACTCCCTTCTCTGGTCATTTAATAAAAAGAATGGGAATGTTACAACATCCTTGTTCTATGATTAGATCATTGCTTAGCATTTAAATTCATCGATGGATCAGATTTTAACTGATATATGGAACCTTAACATCCTTCTGAAGATAAAATGTTTTACTTGTCTTTTATTGAAGAATAAAATCTTAACCTGGGATAATTTGGTTAGCAAAGGCTGGTCGGGTCCGAGCTGTTGTTGGTTATTTCATGCGGAGGAAGAAACTGTCCAGCATATGTTTGTGGAGTGTAGCTTTACTATTACTTTTTTAACGTATTAAAATATATATATCACTTTACTCTACCAACCTCTTCAGGATCTCTAGTTGAGTAGTTGGACTTCTGGCTGAAACAAAATCCCTCTACCTACTACATTCCTTATTTTATTTAATGGTGTGTCTAGATTGCTCAAAACAAGGGAATTTTTTAGGGCTCTAGAATATCCTTGGCCTCACTGACCAGCAAGATTGGTTCGTACTTTCATAGTTTCCCAATTCGAGGAAAAAAGAATAAAATCCTGAATATAGGTCCCACCCCTTCATTGTTCTACCTGGTTGGTTTTTTGATGGAGCTACTGCTGATGGCATCAGAGGGGCCGGGATTTATCTCACTGTTAACAGTAATCACTACTTCCATATCAACCTGGGATACGGTGGGAGTACCAACACAAGGGTAGAATAGTTATCTATGTGGGCACTTATGCACTAGGCTGCGTCTCTGGGGATCCCATCTCTACATATCTGCATCTCTGGAACCATAAGCATTTGATGTACAACTCTTTATTGTTCATAATATGTGGGATTAGAATAAAAATGTATTAGCTTCTCTAGCCAAGTAAGCAATGCTTCCTAGTAAAGATTGATGATTCCTTCATGTAAACAGTTTATTAGTTACTTACAAAAAAAATATGCATCAACTGTGTAAACAATAATAAGTGATGCATGAAAAATAAACTTGTGTGTTTGTTACAAATGGAATCAGAGATGCAGGTTGGAACACTTGGACCTAATGGTCCCACTAGAAAATGATTAATTTGTTTCTGCATAGTTAAATTTTCAAATTGACAAGTTTTATTATACACAAAGTATAACAAGAACAATTTCAAGAAACAAAAGAGGAAAATAGAAGAAGAGAGGAAACACCTAGATGGCATACCCGTGATAGAGGAGAAGGGCCTCTATGTGGAATTAGAAAATAAAAGGCAAGTAGGCTTATAGTCCGAAATGCTTGAGACCATGAGAAGTCTCAAGGCAAACTTGGAAAGTCTGAAAGATGATTATGACAAACTTATTAGAGCTAAATCTGAACAATAAGTGTTAAATGAACTTTTATTAAGAAGTTTAACTGATAAGATAGGGGAAAAACATAATGGATAGAACTCTTGTCGCGTTGATAAGAAAATAGATGATAAGGCAAAAAATTCCGATGATGAATCTTTAAACAACTCACAAAGTTCCTATTGTAAATCCACAAATAGTTTTGATAGTGGGGAACCAATAAAAAATCTAGTGTGCATCACAACTTCAACTTATTAATCATATTTTTTCGCTCAGATGCACAACCCTTTCTTTTTCTTATGCAGATAATAAAACTCGTAACATCCTTGTACGGGATCATGTTAATGCAAATATTGATGAATCAAACATATATAGATTACACAACTTTCATTGAACCCCATGATATGTAACTCATGGGAATATAAGGATAATGTGATAGTTGCACTAAATATTTCTTCAACCGTGATGCAAACTTTGCCAAGACCAAAGCACAATAAATACAGATCCTAATCATTTCCATTTCCAAGATTCGGTTTGTGTGATTCTTCATTGAGTATTTGTCGCACCTTCCACAATCATAAAACCTAATTTTTATGCCCTCTCCAATAATGTTCCTTCCTTGCTGAAGTGGAGACGAGAATACTAGTTAATCCACTCTTGGCATCGATAGTTGTTGGTAGGATTATATGGTACACATCTCAAAACTTGGTTATAAAATCATCTCCAACAACAAAAAACATATACAACTTTTTGCTTGAATACTCCAAATTTCCACAAAATATAGAAAAGAAGAGAAAATTCGCATTGATGATTATACTACAAACTCTGGCTCATATCCAATATACATCTAAACATTACTTTGGTTTCAGAAATCTAGTGGAAAGTGACAACATTCAATCTCAATCCATACCGACATTCTCTTGAAACCCTTGATCCTACAACTAGTCTGAGAAGTATAATATTTTCTTTAGCTCTTGAAAACAAATATGGATGTTGGCACCAAGGAATTACTCAACCATTCATAGGAATGTGGCCATCATGCTAGTAAAGAAAAGAAATGACAGCTTGACCCTTGGCCGCTCCCCATGATGCTTCTGCCACCCATTCATGGAGAGATCATGCCTCCTAAAGAAAATTGTACCACTAAAATTTCTCTAATGGGTCTCCTAAGGAAAATTCCTCTAATGGGCCTAATTACAAGATGATGCCAATTACGATTTTCCTTAGGAGTCCCAATTACAAGAAGATCCCAATGAATTATCGAAGACTTTCATTTATACTATGCTTGCGGTCCATTGTTAAAATACCAGCATATATCCATCTTAAACCCATATCTACCTAGCATCGAGGGGGCTCCAATTTCTTGAGGTGTAAATTTTTTTATCTTACATTTTTACATGTTTAAAAAATTTACACCTCAAGGATTTTGATCCTTGTTTGTTGCACATAATTCAGCGAAGACTCTCCCAAAATTTAAAAAAAAAATTTGTTGATTGAAATTATTTATATTATTTTAGTTTAGGACATTACTTTTTAATAGTTTTTAGTTTAGGACAATATGATTTTTTTATATCTTTTTTTATTATTATGTTAGGAACGTTAGGAACTCATCTCCCCCATAATGGGTTGTAGAGCACCTCACTACTCTTGGTGCAATAATTTTATTTTTATCTTAAACTTTTTACATGTTTAAAAAAAATACACCTCAAAAATTTTGATCCATTGTTTGTTGGAGGTAATTGAGGGAAGATTCTCCTGAATTGGAATTATTAAACTATTTAGTTTAGGACATGAATTTTTATAGTGTTTAGTTTAGGCTGAAATGAATTTTTTTTATAATTTATATATATATATATTATGTTAAGAATGTCAAGAAATCATCTCCCCCGTACTGAGTTGTAGAGCACCTCACCATTCTCGGTACAAAAAGAGGAAAGTGAAAATGCTTGAATTGCAAGGGGAGTTCAAAACGATTCAACCCCCTACCTCTGATGGTGAATCAGAGGAAACAATTGAGGCATGGTTGTTAAACATAACCAAATACTTTCATATTTATAATTATAGTGAAGATTTAAAATCCCAATTAGCTATTTGATCCAGTGGATTATTCATCTTCAAAAATTACACTAATCCAATATGGTATAATGGTTATTAATTTATGGTTCAAAGAACATAACATATTTTTTTAACTCATATGCTAAACATAGTGCGAGACTAGCCTTAATGTATGTTCCATCTACCATTTAAACGGTGCAATGTTCCACATATATGCTAATCGATG
>LPNX011056703.1:1381241-1400337 GCA_001517045.1 Pseudotsuga menziesii
TAACGGTCAAGTCTTACAGTTAAGCATTCGGTGCATGGTCAAAACCTGGGGTCATCCCATTGCTTCGCAACATTTTGTGCACAGGTCGGCTATAACATCGCGTGGTTAATACTTGGCATCTGGCGATTTGTGCACCATCAAGAGGTAATATAAAATGGTTTGTAACATGCTCGCGCAGTTAGTTGGCAATGTTCTGGTGGTCTTGCGCATCATCAAGTGGAACCTCAAATGGTTCGTGAAAATCCTGCACGGTCAAGTGTATACCCTCTAGCGGTCTTGTGCACGGTTAAATGGCACTATTCTGGCGGTTCAGATGAGGGTGCGCAGTCATGTATGCTGCGACATTTGTGGAGTTTAGTTGTATGCTGCGATAGCGGATATAAAATTTGGAACAACTCTAAATGTGATGGATATCCATTGTGTGGTGGGATAGCAATACCATATATGGTATTAGATGGAACCGTTGGGAACCGCTGCCACATTTAACGGAACAGAAATGAATGTAACGTACAGCCAGTTGAAACGTTTCGATGAAAATTAAAAGATAGCATATGGTTATATGATAACCATAATATAGATGGAATATGAAAAGAGGGGTAGCAGATGAGTCGAACCCATTACTTATCCTCCCACTGAACGCTTAAATAGATGATTCTGGCCACATTGGAAGGGGGTTCAGATTGTTTAGAGCACAGAGCATCATTTTTCTGTTATGAGAAGCTTGCAGAGATAAAATAGAAGCACGAAGCTCGGATTTGAAGGTGCGACCTGTTGTTTTATAATCAGAGGTATTCAGCCAGTGAAGGGAGGAGAGTCTTTGTCCAGATGCTGTTGTTGTGGAAGTCAACATTCTCTGTTATAATTTTAGCTTTCTTTGCCTTTTGAAGGCTAATTGTAATTTCCAGAAGAGAGGTCTTGAAGACTTTGTACAGCATCCTGTTTACAATTGCTGAAGTTGATTCCAGAACCATTTTTGTACCATTTTAAAGAAATTAATTGGATCGGTACCCATTGGAGAGGGACCCGGAGATGTAGCCCAGTGAAGGGGGTGAACTCCGTTATCAACTTTTGTTTGTGACTTTCTGATTCTGTGTTTTTTTCCCACATTTGTTTATCATTTTTTCTTTTCATTTCTGTTTTAAGCATTTAATTTCTATTAATGTTGTTTCATGAATTAAGCAAAATGGTAAACGCATTCTTTAAAAACTTTTAATGCACTCAAGTTGAGATCCGCCGGATCACTATTTATCATTTGAGTGGTAAGCCTTTGTTTTTGTGGCGAGAGGAAAAAAATGTAAATATTGTGCAAAGTAAAGAATTGATGTGGATGTTTTTTAGTAAATTGTTCAAAAAGAAATATCTATCAGAAAGGTACTATGATGAAAAAGCGAAAGAATTTAATAAGCATAAACTAGGACAATTGACAATGGAGGAATTTATATCTAAATTTTTTAACCTACAACGTTATGTACTATACCTGAAAGAAGAAAAGGATAAAGTATATAGGTTTATCAACCACTTATCTCAAGCTTATAAGGACAATATTGAGTTTGACATGCCTAAAACAATGGATGGCGCCATTAGAAAAGTTAAATTGTGTTTTTTACAATTCAAACAACGGTCTGAATTAAATAAGGCAGAATAAAAAGAAAGAAAAATAGGAACAAAGGATAAAGGAGTACAAACCTTCACCATCCAGGAAGGAACTAGGAGCTATTTGGACAATAAATACAGTCGGTTTAAAAATCCTCAAAATTCTACTACCGGGTGGTGAAGTCAAGAGTGTCGGAGTTAATAATAGTGAGTTTAACAACACAGTGAGGCATTGGGGCTGTAATGGACCTCATTTATGTTGGAACTGTCCATACATAAATGATAAGAAGGTACTAAATGTGAATAAGGTGTAGGAAGCTTCCATGGTAAATGATGTAGCAAGTAACATACCTCGAATCAATGTTTTCTTGGAATATCGTTAGGGATATCATCAATTTACTATGCTTGAGGTTGAAGGCAATATTTTAGATATTTGTTTTTCTATTCTTATTTATTCTGGAGCTAGTTTGAGTTATATTGCACCTCAAGTAGTTGAAATATGCAAGTTACATAAGGATAAACAATTGAAACCATGGTTGGTCCAGTTGGCTACTAGAACAAAATGAAAGCTTTAAGAACTTGTAAAAGAATGTAATCTACCAATGAATGATATGAATATATGAGTACATTTAACTATATTACCTTTGGGTTCCTATGATGTCCTTGTTGGCATGGACTGGTTGGAAACTTGTCACATAGTTATAAACTTCTTAGTTAAGACTCTCACTTGTATAGATGGAAAATGGAGCAGTTATTTTATTAAAGGTATATTTAAACTAGTGTTTATAAGACAAATAATAGAAGTAAAACTTAAGAAGCGCACAAAGAAAAGTTGTCAGTTATATGTTGTTCAAATATTAAATGTTGAAAAAGATAGTAAAAATTTAGTCCTAGAAGATACTCTTGTTCTGAAAGAATTTCGGGATGTTTTTCCTTAAGATATTATTGGCTTACCTCCTAGAATAGACATGTATTTTACCATGTATTTTACCATTGATCTAATGTCTAGGTCAGCGTCGGTATCCAAAGCCCCTTACCATATAAGCATTCCTGAACTTACAGAGTTAAGAATGTCGTTGCAAGAACTTCTTGATAAGAAATATATTCGGCCAAGTGTGTCACCATGGGGTGAACCTATCCTTTTTGTTAAGAAAAAGGATGGTATTTTTTGATTTTGCATTGACTACAGGCAGCTGAACAAGATGACCATAAAGAATAAATATCCATTACCTAGAATTGGTGATCTATTTGATCAAGTGATAGTAGCCAAGATCTTCTCCAAAATTGATCTCAGATATGGGTATCATCAGGTTTGGATAAAGGATGAGGATATACATAAGAATGATTTCAAAACAAGATATGGCAATTATGAGTTTGTAGTCCTTCCTTTCGAATTGACTAATGCTCCTTCCATGTTTATGTTATTAATGAAGAATGTACTCAGTAAGTACTTAGACAAGTTTGTGCTCATATTTAATAATGACATTTTGATCTATTCAAAGGATGCAAAAACATGAAGAACACTTAAGAATACTTTTGAAAACCTTACATGAACATTAGTTGTATGCTAAACTCAATAAGTGTGAATTATCTAAGAAAGGAATTCAACATTTAGACCACATCATTTCATAATAGGGTATAGTTGTTGATCCTGAAAAAATTAAGGATATTCTAGAATGGCATGTACCAAAAGATGTCAATGACATCAGATCCTTTATGGGTATTATAGGTTAATATAGACGGTTTATTGAAGGTTTTTCATGGGTGGCCAACCCTATTACTTCCCTATTGAATAAGGGAGTCAAATTTGTATGGAGCCAATAGTGTCAAGACAACTTTGATAGGTTGAATCACTTATTGATCACTTCTCTTGTATTAAAGATAGTTGATCCATATAAATGCTTTGTGGTTTGCACTGATGCCAGCAAAGACGAAGTGGGTGGTGTAGTGACTCAAGAGGGTCATGCCATCTGTTATGATTCCCGTAAACTGAAGGATTATGAATAAATTGTGCCTCCCATGATTTAGAATTAATAGTAATTATTCATGCATTGAAAATTTGACGATGTTATCTTTTAGGAAATAAATTCTTGTTGTGGACTGATAAATATGGGATGAAATATATATTTGATCAAAAGACACTTAGTGTCAAACAGGTCAGATGGATTGCCTTATTAGGTGAGTATGACTTTGATATAAAGCATATTAAATGTAAAGAGAATGTGGTTGTTGATTCCCTATTCCTAAAATAACATAATTTTCTGCAATAATAGCAAGCAATTATGAGTCTGATTTGAAAAACCTCGTAAAAATAGCCTCAAAGAAAGATTTAGAATACATAAAACTGACAAATTATTGTATTAACAAGTATAATTTAGATGTTGTAAATTAATTTCAGATTGATGCATAAGGTTTTTTATGATTTAAAAACAAAATTTATATACCCAACCAGTTGCAAATTAAAAAAATATTTTCAAAGGGCTTCATGACAACCCATATTTCGAACATTTGGGATATCATAACCTTATAACCTTATCACAGTACTCAAAAAAAATTTCCACTAGCTAAATGTGAAAAAGGATGCAGAAAACTATATTGCTAGGCACTTAGAATGCCAACGTGTTAAAGCAATTCATCAACACCTTGCTAGGATACTACAACACATACCCATTCTAGAATGGAAGTGGGAAACAATCACAATGGATTTTGTCACAGGTATTCCTATAACTAAAATACAAAATGATTCAATTATGGTGGTCATTGATAAGATGACTAAAGCAACTCATTTGATATAGTCAAATCCACTTACAAGGCAATTAACATTGCTGAAATATTCATGAAAGAAATATTCGGGATGCATGGTAGAGCAAAGATATTGATGATAGATAGAGATACTAAATTTACATAAAATTTATGGAAATATTTATTTGCAAGTATGGACACCAAACTAAATTTTAGCAGCAGATACGACCCACAAACAAATGGGAAAACATAACAAGTAAATCAGGTACTTGAAGATATGTTGCGCATGTATGTTATGAAACAACCAAGTAAGTGGGAAGACTTATTGCATCTATTTCAATTTGCATATAATAATGGCTATCAAGAATCCCTCAAAATGAGTCCTTTTGAGGCACTTTATGGAAGGAAATGTAAAATCCCCTTAAGCCGGGGAAATCCTGAAGATCGATTGGCTCTAGGACCGGAAATGTTAGAATAGTGGAACAGGTAGTACAACAGATAAAAAAAAATATGAAAACATCTCAGGACATGTAAAAAAGTCATGTTGATGTAAGCGGGCATCGAAAGAATTCTATGTGGGAGATCATGTGTTCTTAAGAGTAAAACCGAAAAGAAGCTCTTAAAGAAACAAAACTCATACTAAGGTTGCACCTAGATTTGTGGGTCCCTTTTAAATGTTAGCTAGAGTGGGACTAGTTACTTATCAACTAGCACTACCCCCTCATATTAGAATTCATGATATTTTTCATGTAGCTCTGCTAAAAATATATATATTTATAACAAAACTCATGTCATTGATTGGGACATGCTCCAGGTGGAATCGAAAGGAGGGGTTCTGTAACAAACTTAAATAATAACAACAAACAATAATATAATAATAATAATAATAAACATCAACATATATATATATATAATAAATAATAATAATTAATAATGTCTTTATGGAAAGACATGACTCTTAATGAAAGGCTATTCCACCAAAATATAAATAGCGGACCCTTAATTGTAACTTATGACTGATCTATCCAATTATCAATATATTTTTTTCCTATTAATGGCTTATCGAATATTCCAGGTGTTCTAGTAATATTGATTGTGTGAAGTGAACAAATATTCACTTCATTTGGTATCAGAGCTAGTTTGTGATCCAAGCCTTTGGCCATATCATGATTTTAAACAAAACAAAGAAAACAAAAAAGGGAAAGAAAAAAAAAAGTTAAAAAAGAAAAGATAAAAGTTAAAGGAAAAAAAAAGAGGGTAAAAGTGAAACCACGCCTGGTTTCTTAAAGTGGGTTTGGGTTTGAATATACAAGTGTATAATAATAACTACTAAGAAGCAAGTGATATTTGAACTTAGGTGGGGAAGGTAACACTCATTCCTCCCAACCACCCAATCTACTATAATTTTACAAAACTTAAGGGAAAAAAATCTAAAAGTACATAATAATTGCTACTAAGAAGCAAGTGAGATTTGAACTTAGGTGGGGAAGGTAACACTCATTCTTCCCAACCACCCATTCTACAAGAAGTATTTATAAACCTTCAAAAAGAAAAAAAAGTATTATTATTATTATAATAATAATTACTTAATAATTGTATTAAGTACAATTATTAAATTACAAGAGTGAAGAAAAACAAGAAAAAATCGAAAAAGACAAGAAGTCAGTCAAAAGGAAAACCAACTATAATCAAAGAACACCAGAAGTCAGGAATTATGGCAAATTCTAAATCAAAGTTGTAGTCCCAACTACAAGCAAAAATTCACAAATTATTTGACATGACGAAGCTGGATATTTCTAAGGAATTAATGAGTCAAAAATATACCAATAAGAATCTACAAAACCAAAAAATCATGAAAGATGCAGTCGAGAATAACGGAGAAATAAAACGATTAAACAAAATCATCAAGGACAAAGATGACAAAATCACGCAAATTCATACAAAATTAAGATGCCAAGAAGCAGAGAATTGTGTCCTTCAGCAACAGATTAAGGAACTCTAGAAAAAAGAGGAAGAATAAAAAAAAGTGCACAAGTTGGAAATTACAAAAGTCTATAACACATTAACAATAAATACTGAAGAAATATACCGATTAAGAAATCATAATAAATTATTAGTTACGAATATCAAGAAGTTAAAAAGTACCAAGAAGGTGGACAACTCGAATGAACATATCAAAGGAAAAGTCCTAGAAAAACAAGAAGAATATCAATTCCTTCTAAATCTTAATCAAGAACTAGAGAAAGAAATCGAGAAGTTAAAAGAGGACAAAAAGTCACAAGATGAAAGGCTTGAGAAGATTCATAATAAAAACAATCTACTGGAGAAAAAAATAGCTCAAATCTAGAGAGAAGCATCCAGACTCTCCGAAAAACAAAGTCAAGTCGAGGAAGTGAAGGAAGTCCTCTTCGCAGTTAAAAAGGAAGAAAAAAAAAACATATGCACCTTATAGACATCCAAATTATAATCGTCATTTTGACCAATGATAGGGTCAAAATGAACATTCACAAAAGAGTTATGTTGACAAGCAAACAATTCGACATACTAAGCAATAATTGAGACAACCTATTTCCCAAAACAATCTAAGAGGTCCAATCAAAATAGATCTTGGATGGACCACATCAGATACAATGCGGTAATTATCCTGGGGAATCCTTAACTCGTATCATCTTATCTCATCAAGTGTCGCAAAGGATCCATAGATGACAATTCAAGTAAATCAGATGTTGTTGTCAATGAAGCTTTGAGGACAAAGCTTCCCTTATACTGTGATTTTATTTATTTTATGTTGATGTAGTTTTACTTCATTGCTTAGTTTTCATTTCTCATTGTGTGAAGCTTTTTTCTGCAATATGATTTTAATCCGTAGATTAGTGATTTAAATGATAATTTTTTACAATGAATGTGCTCAATGCAATAATCTTATTCACTACCTTGGATCACAAACAATAACTCGTATTTGGAAAGGATAGCATTTAGATTTTATTTATGCAATTTACCTTGTTGTTTAGTGTGGTTTGAACTTAGATTTAGAATTTACTTTCCTGCACAGTGTGAACGTAGTCTTATAATTTACTTTTTCCGCACAATGTGAACTTAGTTTTAGAATTTACTTTTACAGCAAAGTGTGAATTAATTCAGAATTTACTTTCAAGTTAACATAAATTTAGTTCATAAATTACTTTCCAGTTGGTGTGAAATTATTTTAGCAGTTACTTGCTAGCATGGTGTTAATTTATTTTCTTGTCATGTGATTTGATTTCCTTGCAATTTATTTTCAGTAGTTGTTTAGCTAGTTGGTTCCTTTACAAGGCTATGCAATGGTTCATACCATTATTTGTAAGTAAGGTTATTGAATTACAACTTCAAGTAGATAAAGCAATGCAAGAGGAGATTGTGGTTTGCACATATAGTGCACGGTAACTCAGAAATTACTAATGAACCCATAGTTGACAATTAATGCACAATTATTAGTTGTTTCTTTGGTTAATTTGAAGAAAATTAAAAATCCCATCAATTATATGGTATCAGAGTCGGATCGAATCCTCGAATCCTACATTTTCTACTCTCAACGCTCATCTCCTTATATATTTGGCATGCTCACTCTCATCCCTCTATTCCTCCTACTCCACTCTGCCCTAACTTGCATTGCTCCTTAAATTCTCCACTTTTCCCTTCAAACCCTTTCCACCAATAATATACTCCAATCTATGTACACTCCCCACCCATCTCTTCACTCCTCTTGATAACCATCTCTTCGTCATGCACTCCTCATTACTCCCACCCTCGTGATAGATCTCCCACTCTAACAATTCACCCCCGTCATCCTTCGACACCCATGCTTCCATCCCTTGTTCCCTCCTTTTCTCTCTCCTCATGCCCCACTCCACATCATAATATCCCTGTCACACTCTCCAATCCTATGCATTATCACACTCCCTCCACTACGAACAACACTTCCTACTCCCTACGCACTTCCCTTCCACCTATGTGCCAACACTTCCTACTCCCTACTCACTTCCCTTCCACCTATGTGCCTCTGTGTGCTCGGTCCTTGCCTGCTGTAAAACCTTCCCTCCATGTTGCTCACTTAACCCACCATCCTCCACGTTATTCTATTCATGGGATTTTATCCCACACACTTCCATTGCTCCACTACTCTCCAACCCTCGTCTCCTATTCATCCTGGCTTATCCATACTTCTACTCACCTCTCTTCCACTACTGCGTGCACAACTTTGTACACCATCGACTGTCGCATTTCCATTCCAAGAACGTCCATTTCCTACACTTAAACACTTGGTTTTTAAGATTCAAATATTATATTATTATAATATTTTCATTTTATTAAAACCCCTATTATTTAAATTGTATATAAAACAAGGAGAAGGATAAAACTATATGATATAGTAGTGTTATAATTATTATTATACTTATATTTTTAGTTTTTCTCCATAAACCGTATAAGCTAACTATTATTATTAATGATTAGCTTAAAATCCAAAGTACCACTCACCTCCATATAAATCAAAATTGGGTTAAATATTTATTTTCCCCCACATACCATAACCATGAATCTGGAAGAATTTAATGATCAGTTCAAAAAAATGAACGCTAAATTGGACGCCATCATGAAGATGTTGGGAAATGATAAGCCTAAAAATTGTCGCAAGGAATGAAGGAATTCAGACACAGTAGTCGTTTCATCCTACAACTAGATGTATCACCACCCTTGTTGTATCCAAAATATTGGGTTAAATCCAATGATGACGGTGATGATAGTTTCAAGGATTTTTTTTTAAATCTTATGGCTCCCATGGAATTGAAATGGGTAGAGACGACCTCAATGAGAGTCAAGATAGTTTTGTTGATAAGCATCCAATGAACGACATATGCACAGGAAATGAAGACGATAAAATAAGAGAACTGATGTTAGAAATTGAAGAAAAATATGACAAAACCAAGATGATAAAGCATGTGTTTGCATTAGATCAACATCTACCAATGATGGATTATGAAGCTACTGATTATAGAAAGAACAAGGAGCCTTAAAAAACACTTGCACATTGTTCTCAATTAATTTTCTTGGATAAATCTATTGACCCTATGAATGAAGTTGGAAGCCATGGAAGTAGTCAAAATCTACTCAAACAAGTGGGAATAATCGATTATGGTTCTATCAACACAAGTGTAGATAGTTATGCAAAATTTATATCCTTGCCAACTATTGCCTACATTCCAAACAATGATGAATATGATATAGGTCCTATGGTTTCTAAATTGAATGAAATAATAAAAATAGTATTCATGATAGAATTGATACGACAAAAATATGTTCGTAATAAAGATCCACAATTTCTCATAAATGAAATCCAGAAGTCGACATCGAAAACAAATAATTACAAGTTATATTGCTTCAAAAACTCATCACTCAAGCAGGTGGGATTACAACATAAAGGTCCAGGCTCACATCCAAAGAAAATGAATAAATCCATAATACACATGCCAAGTCAAGCGCTTCAACAAAGATCCAGAATAAATTTGTATATGTAAAATCAGATTTGAGGCCAAATATTCCCTTAAAGGGGGTGGCAATGTAACAAATATAAATAATAAATAAACTAATAATAATTAATAAGTAGCTAAGAGTTGTGACTCTTCAAATATGAGGTGAACAAACCATATTTATGGAGGGCCATCATTTGTAATTTATCATATATTATCTTCAAAAACATTTTGTAAATTTATTTCACCCATGGATTTGTGGTAAAAGAAAGGGAAATGTTCTAGGACAAGTAAACCTGATTTGGTTTATTGCAATGTAGATTGTATTTATCCCCTTGAAAGGCCAATAAAGATTTACCTAGATTCTTTGTGTGTGTGTGTGTGTGTGTACAGGAATCTAGAATGACACTTTGATATTCAAATGTAAATAAAAGAATAATTACCTCTGAAATAAATCTCAAGGGAGTATGACAAGTAAAATATGTAAAATGAACATTTTACCCAAAATGTATATGGGAGCATGACAAATGCATTTTATCTCAGGCCAAGGCTGAGCCCGAGGGTTTTGCATAGGTTCCTGAATCATTCAGCAATAAGAAAACAAATATAAGCAATAGTGATAACAATAATAAAATAAATCGAGTCAAGCAATGCCTTTATATTTAAGAATAATCGAACCCTACGGGTTGAGGAAAAATCTCCTTTGTTGTTTAGAGTAAAAATAAAGCTCCTCAGTTTTTACCCTTACAAAGTGGATCTATAAGTGCAATTTTAACTCAGCGACTAGCAATTGCAAAAGGAATTTAGCTTTCTTAAAAACAAAAACAAATACAATAACTAGAAACACAGTTTTTATTCACTAGTTTAGTAGCTTTAGATTTATACCTTTCAAAAGATTAAGTAAAATATGGTTAAGTAAAAGGATTATTGGCTAACAATCCACTATAATCTATCAATTTTCCATAGTCCAATATGGGTTATAAAACCCTTAATCCTTAAAATATTTATGGCTATAAAATTTCTACATATATTTTGTGAACATCTTTTCAAGCCCTCACAAAACAAATTAGAGGGTTTTCCTTGAGATATCACTACTAAAGGGTGGATTGTCAACTCAAGCATGCCATAAACTTCACATTGGAATCAAATGATAACTCATCAAATATAAAACCCTCCTTGTCCATCGCTTGAAATAAAATATCAAACCAAGATAAGTTCAATCTCAATGAGGTAAGAATGTTTACTTGAAAGAAGTATGTTGAATGTCCATGTAAGGTTAAAACCTTACATGTTGGATAATATTTAATAAATATATATTTTAATAAAGTGAATGATGAATTCTACAATAAGTTCATGTGGCTTATATATTTATGAAGAGACACCTTTAAACAATGTGCCCTTATAATGCCGAATTTTACATAAATAATTAATAAATGTAATATATGTTTCATATATTACAAGTAGATTCCCGCTCTAAAAAGATTCGACCACGAAACTACTATGAACGTGTTGTAACTAGAATTTTTTCCATGAATAATGGTGCCACGGTTTAGTAGTTCTTGAATAATTGGTTGCATTTTCATTCAAATCTTTTCATGCATATGATTCTGTAGATAAATGAATAACAACTATATGAGGTATTCTTATGAGTTTCTAATATGATGGTGTTCTTTTAATATTCTAATTTGATGTAGATTTCTGAGACATTTTCAGCTATGGCCCCTGGTAGGATGTTCATCTTCTCATTTTTCACAACATCTTTTGAATTTTGTTCTTCTATGTTATCCTGATCGTTTGTCACAGCATCTTCTAGGTTTCGTTCTTCTACGTTATCCTGATCATTCATCGTATCATGTTCTGGGTTTCATTTTTCTACATTATCTTGATCATTTTTTGCAGCATCTTCTAGTTTTTGTTCTTCTATGTTATCCTCATATTCATCAGTATTTGGTGTTTCATTTTTGCAATTTATGAGATTGTCATCTTCTTTAGAATTGTCATTGGCATTAGGATTGTCATCAAATGAAACTATCCTTTTGTCATTCTTATTTTCAAGTAATTTTTCTTCAAGTTCATTTTGATCTTCTCTACTCTGAGGTTTATCACTGACCCCTTCATCTTTTGTTTCATCGTCTATGCTATTGTCTTTATTATCATGTCCTTGGCTTTGGTTTGGGTTATGCCAGCTAGTCTTACAACCCGACCTTATTTTGAGGCTTCACAAGCTGATTTTATGGTTGTGTAGGCTGGACAATTTATGCAACGCATTTCCTTTCCTTGTATGAAGTTGCAACAATTTCCTGGAACTTGTGCATGATTCTGCATCTTATTTTGAGTCTTGTACTTTGAACGGTGGTTATGGTTAGGCATTTTTTGTGTCTTGTTCTTCAAACGATGGTTCTTATCCTTCTTTACGTATGATTCCCTTAACCTTATGTGAGGGGGAATGTAGGACATAAATGTATGTGTTTTTTGTTCTGGCATAGGTGCAGGAGTGATATTGATTTTGTTCTTTATCAATATCAATTAAAGATTCTTCTTGCGCTTCTGTGCTTGAGAATACATATGGTGTAATGACTTCTTCATATTTCAATGGACTTGAGGAGTAGGACGCATGCGCCTCAGATTTTTCCTTGTCCACATGCTTCTTAGATTATTCTTCTTAACGTCGTATTATCAAACTTTTCATTTCTTCAACTAATTCTTTTATGTCTTCATGAAGAACTTGCGTCGCCATATCGATATCCGATATTTTCGCTTCAAGCTCTTTGGGTTTTATTTCTTTAATCTCCCATTTAAAATATTTTTTTTACTTTTTAAGTTGATTTATCTCGTTTAAAAAACCCATAAACGCCTATATCGAAAACCATATTGTCTTATCCAAAATATTCAATTTTTTTAATAATAATAATTATTAATTAATTAATTAATAATATTATTAGTATTTATATAATATATATAGTTTTTTAAAAATTATATATATATATTAATTATAATAATTTTTTAACGATAATAATATTATTATACTATTTTTTTTTTAAAAATGGTGGATTTTAGGGTTTTAAAGGATTGTGGATGAAAGGAGGGCTTGCGACAAGTGGAAGTGGTGGTTGATTGTGCGGAGAAGGGGAGAATGAAAAGAAAAGGGTTGCAGTCACGACGGTAAGGTGTATTGGGAGATGGTAGACCAAGTGGAAGGGCACTAGTGAGATAGTGGTCTTGAGCTGAATGGAGGAGGCATACGGTGGAGTGGATGAGAAGTAGCAATGGGAAGGAGCATGCGGGAGCAGAGAGAAGCGAGGGAGAAACACGTAGGGTGATGCAATGGATAATGGAGGGCCACACAAGTGGAGGCCCATGCAGGTGGATGGGGTGGAGTGTAGAGAGGGAGGCGCAGGTAGAGAGAGGACGGGGAATGAGGCCTGCATGGAGGTGAGCAGAGAGAAGCGAGGGAGAAACACGTAGGGTGATGCAATGGATAATGGAGGGCCACACAAGTGGAGGCCCATGCAGGTGGATGGGGTGGAGTGTAGAGAGGGAGGCGCAGGTAGAGAGAGGACGGGGAATGAGGCCTGCATGGAGGTGAGCAGAGAGAAGCGAGGGAGAAACACGTAGGGTGATGCAATGGATAATGGAGGGCCACACAAGTGGAGGCCCATGCAGGTGGATGGGGTGGAGTGTAGAGAGGGAGGCGCAGGTAGAGAGAGGACGGGGAATGAGGCCTGCATGGAGGTGAGCAGAGAGAAGCGAGGGAGAAACACGTAGGGTGATGCAATGGATAATGGAGGGCCACACAAGTGGAGGCCCATGCAGGTGGATGGGGTGGAGTGTAGAGAGGGAGGCGCAGGTAGAGAGAGGACGGGGAATGAGGCCTGCATGGAGGTGAGCAGAGAGAAGCGAGGGAGAAACACGTAGGGTGATGCAATGGATAATGGAGGGCCACACAAGTGGAGGCCCATGCAGGTGGATGGGGTGGAGTGTAGAGAGGGAGGCGCAGGTAGAGAGAGGACGGGGAATGAGGCCTGCATGGAGGGTTTTTCGTGTGGAGCTGGAGTGGCGTGAGGTTGGTGTGGGTGGGAGATGCGTGGAATGGAAGGTGACATAGCTTGGGACTGTGTTCAGGTGAATATGGTGAAGACGATGCATAGTGGGTGGGGATAATGGTGTAGAGATGGAAGGAGTGTAGATGAGAGGGGAGAATGGGAATGGAGTGAAGACTGTGATTGGAAGGAATGGAGACTATGATGAGGAAGGAAGGTGCTGGTGGAGGGAGCTAGAGATGGTGTAAGGCTATGCAAATGGAGAGATGGTCCTACAATGGAGTGCAGGGTGGGAAAAGAAATGGGCAATGGGTTTAGCAACAACTAGTGGAGAGTTGCGTAGAGTGGGGGAAGGGACGTGTAAGGGAAGGAGTGTGCAGGGGTATGAGCAATGGCGGGAATAGAAATGAGTGGGCGCGCATAGGAGAGAAAGTATGCTAGCAGTGAGAGGGAATGTAAGTGGAAGGATGGAATGGGGTGCATGTGTAACACCCCAGTTTTGACCCCGTTTGCATTAACTGTATATGGTGTAAATATTGTAATTAATCATGGTGTAGATCTAAAAGAAAAATCCCCACCGTTGATTTAGCGTTTTATGTTTCAACGATTAAAAATCATTGCCGATGGTATTTTGTTCTAGACGACACATTATAATTTTGGACATCATGTAAATATGCAATTTAATTAAAAACCTACAACCAACTATGTCAATGCAACAAATAATGAGATGGGGGCATGATTTCCTAAGGATAAGGGGGGGGATATTCAAACCTTTGGGACAATGGGGAAAATCCAATTGTCAAAGGGAGAACCCATTAAACTTCCAACTACCTTTCTTGTCTTACTCACCCAATTAGTTATTACTGCTAAAAATTGGTTGAGTTGGTTATTGCATGGGACGGGCAAGGTATGACAGCCCAAATTCAAATGTGAGAAGCCATCAGTTTTTGGGAAATGCATTTTGACTCCTTGGGAAAGTAAAAACCGAAAAAGATATGCCATTATACCATGCTTTCATGTTTTCATGTTTACCTCACCATTTTTCCTTCATGTCGAGCTCTTGGAGGCAGCTGGAACTTCCTCTGTGTGTATCCATTCTTGTTTTTGGTCGTTGATCTCATTTTCCTCATGTTGGGAAATCATTTTTGGTAATATCTGTGGCTGGGTTTCCTCCCCCACGATTTTGCTACATTTCTTGTTGTTTTCCAAAGCTGGAAATCGTTTTTGGTAGTGCCAGCGAGTGGGAGAAGAGACCCATGATTTTTTTGGGTGTTGTTGATCCTGTTTTGGCCATGTTAAGGCCAAAACGTCTCTGGAAATTGAATTGCTACTAAAGGGCCATTTTTACCCATTTTGGAATTTGGTTTTGTTGCCATAACCATTTTTCATCAACCCATATCTTGCATTTCACTGTGTGTGCATGTTTTGTTTTGGTCTGAACCACTTTGGGAATAGAAATGGGGTCCAAACTAGCTTGATAAAAAATAGTGTGAGAAGGAACCTCACAAATAGATCTAGGGGGCTAGTTTTCTTCTTTGCACACCCTTAATAGCACTAGAAAGGAAGGCATAGCCTGAGGGACTGTGTAGTAGAGAAGGGGATGTTCCTTGTGTTAGGTGTGTAGATGTTTTAGAAGCTAGGCTAGATCTAGTGCAGGAGTCCATAGCTCTTTGGTTGAGCTCACTAGCTTAGCAGTTAGCCTTTCCAGCTCCTTTGTAGCCTGATAAACCCAACTTTGTTTGGCTTGACTGAATTTTGATATACCTTTGGCTATGTGTAAGCCTGCTATTGTTCCCTTATTCCTTGTGGGACTCATGCCCAACTCGGGGGTGGCAGTGTTACTGAGAGATTGATGAGCACACTGGCCTATGGTTGGGTGGAACGTTGCAGCGACATAGCTGGTTGCGGGACAAGATTCTTCCAAGATAAGTATCTCTTGTGTTCAAATCCTTACAACTCTGTTTCTTTTATAACTCAATATGAAAATGCTAAATGTTGTGAATGAATGAATTTTCTTCTGTTGTTTGATAATCATCTATGCATATGTGTATGCTTTTATTTCATTGCATTTTATTTATGTTCATGGGGTTTAGTTGCCCGAATTAGATAGCTAGCAGGTATGTTAGTCGCGCCTCTTCGCCGAGTAGAGGGGTGGGGATGTGATAGTGTGGGAGAGGGAGGCAAAGGTGGCGATGGTGATATGTGGCTACGTGGGGTAGGGATGTCGCTCACGATGTAAAGGGAGAAGGAACTGGGAAGAGAACACATGGAGAGTGCAGTGATGGGGAGTAGTGGGAAGAGCATGTTGCGAATGGGTGTGAAATGAGGGAGAATGGCCAGGGAGATTTTGAGCAGATAGGAAGGCGCAGGAGAAGATGGGAGCATATAGGAAGGAATTGAACATGAACATAATGGTGGTATGCATGAAGAAGAGGAGGTGCGCGCTAGTGTGGAGAGAGGGGTCTGTGGAGTGCACAGGAATGCTGGGAAGTGGAAATGAAAGATGATAGCATGGAGCAGTTTGGATGGTAGTGGGAGGAAGGATGCAATGAATGATTGGAGCATGTAGGTGAATATGTAATGGAAAAGAATGAGTGAGGTTCGTTGGAGGAAGTATATGAGTGGGAAGCAAGTCTAGCCTAAATCTCTGAAAGCACTTACAAGGTTAAAACCTTACATATTGGATAATATTTAATAAATTGAATGATGAATTCAAAAATAAGTTCATGCGGCTTATATATTTATGAAGATACACCTTTAAACAATGTGTCCTTATAATGTTGACTTTTACATAAATAATTAATAACTTAAATTAATAATTAATAATTAATTAATAAATGTAATATACGTTTGGTATATTACAATGCATACATGCAAGTATAAGTTGATTGTTCAGTATTGACAACACCTATGAGATAGCATGGCCATGATTAGTAAACTTTGCAATTCATAATACAAGAAATAGAGTAAGAGAGATAGTTATGGAACAAGTGAGTTGTAGGATGATTGTTACCTTACTAATAGCATTGAACTAATATCCATTTAAGCATCAAACACTTTCCAAGAACATCCAACTTAAACAAAAACTATGTATGTTGTAAATTCTCATTGAATTACCTCAGATTCACCAACGAGAATTGAAGAATACTATGGGAGTTGAGTTGATCATAGTTTCCCCAATTCAAGAGGGGAAAGGACAATAGTGAAGAAGGAAGAACCTTGTAGGGTTTTACAAAGGAGACTTAAATTGACTATTAGTACTGATCAACATGGTAGCACCAACCACTTTCCCTTCATTGAACTCTATATGAAGCTAGGTAAAAAATTTAAATAAATCCATACCTTAGTTAATATGTTGGTAAAGTTTAACAAGGTTGCAAGCCGAAGGTTGATAAATGGTTCCAACTAAATCCCTTGGTTCTAAGTGAACATCACAACTTTTGTAAGTGAAACTATAACCGATATTAATGATTTAAAAGGAGATTTGGCATTATGGAAATTTTCTACACCATTATACTTAAGGCCTTCAAACTCTAGAAGGGTTAAAATTTTTATCCCATTCCCCTTTGGTATCAATAATGATCCCTAGGTTAAGAAGTAAAACGAATCAATATTGACCAACCTGAAAAATAACAAGGTCTAGTTAGAATGAGTATTTAATTCATAAAATAAAGTTGAGTAAGATTAATAATCAAAATGTTATACTTACCATAACATTGTCTAGTTTGGAACCAAAAGAACTTGATATACAACTCTTGATTGTTCATAATTTGTGGGATTATAATAAAAGTGCATTAGATTCCCCATCCAAGTAAGCAATGCTTCCTAGTAGATATTGAATATTTCTTCAGGTCGACAGTTTATTACTTACCAAAAAAAAATGGGTCAAGCATGAAAAATAAACTTGTGTGTAAGATGTTTGTTACATGAATTTGTCAACAATGCAAGTATACTTATATCTATCCCATTATCCTATCTAGTACAATGGTATATGATAGAAACAATTCTTTAGGTCCACTAGTTTGATTAACGGTTTATCACTCATTGGAATTAATAATATCCTTCCATTCAGAATGGTTGCACCTTAGGATGGAATAGCCTTGAATAATGAAGTTCAAACAAAGAAGGGATTACTATGGATGACTAAGCACTTAGAGACAAGGAAGGATGTAGTAAGTGTAATGCTTTTGGGAGCTAAAAATGAGCATATATAAATAGAGTACCAAATAGGTTAACCTTATATATTGTTGGATCCATGGGTGGGAGGGACACATCCTAGAAAACTAAATAATCTTAGTTTCTAGTGGAAAAGAAATAAAAAGTGATTCTTCTAGTATAGATGGGTCGAAATGGGAACAACCTAAGACATGAAAATGAGGTTACGGGAAAGAACAATATAATAAATATCCTTCTAGGTGAAGTGATTGAGTGTTGCACTCTATATTGTGAAAGTCCAATAGCCAAACCCCTTATTACCTTATTCTCTAAATCAAGTAACATGAGGCACATGGAATCTCATGTGTATTAACAAGGACAATCTTAAAAGGAACATACTCTTGGGTGATCGATAGCAAAGTGATACCATGAGGAAAAGGTGAAAAGAACCTATATCAGGGAGTCAAATATAACATGAAACCATAGGCTCCCAAATATTGGGAGGAAATTTATATCTCAAACCACATTCTTGTTGAAGAATGAGTCATCGATTTATGCAAAATGACTTGGTTAAGAAAACACAACAAAGCCATAGTGAGAGAAAGTATTCATGGGAAAATTGTCACTACTTATGGATCTAGACCTAAGTTGTCTATCCATGACTAGGATGAACCATGGGTTTGATGAAGTGGAGGTATGAACTAAAGGATGTTGAAAAATCAATAGTTTATTTGTGTCTAGTGGTGAAATTCCACTCAAACCTAGGGCTATTTGGCTCTCCCTGAAATACATTCAGGTGTTCACGAGGCCATCTAGGGGTAAATCACTATTTTGGTATGGGATACAAGAACCATACAAAAAATTAAGGCAAACTCCAAATACTAGATTTCCCCAATAAAATGGGTAAGGGTCAGGTAGTGAAATGATGAGATATAAGATTCATCATTAATAGCAAAACAACAAAAATCACCAGCTAAGGCCCCTAAATGACTACTCAATGATGAAGGATGTATTGAATGCAAATACAACAAGTTTTTGCTTAAAAACAACCAACCTTAAAAT
>LPNX011056703.1:1400526-1416667 GCA_001517045.1 Pseudotsuga menziesii
AATGGCCCAAACTCCTAAGCATTCCTCCATATGTTCCATCTATGGAGGGTGATTCAAGGCTTAAGATAAATCTTAAATATGTAGTCAATGGACAATGACTAAAAATTCCTATACTAACCCTTATTAGTCCCAAGGCATGGAGGAAGATAGGTTAAGAAAAATATGGTTTTTGGTTCAAGGATGCAAGGTGACCTTAATTTTTTCAAGGTAAGAATGGGTAGGTAAAATTTCTCAATCCAATGTCTAAGTACCAAACACTACAACACTGAGGTAACCCATGTCCTACTCTAAGGAAAAGATCAAACAACCTTCAACAAATGGGATCTTGTACCTGTAACTAACACATGTAGGTAGGTAGATAATACCTAGGGGCATTAAATACCTCTCTTTATGGAACTCAAAAAATAACCCCATAAATTTTAGAGAAAGGGCAGCTCCTCATGAGAAGCAAATGACCAAGATCGACTAACTATTTAGCAAAAACGCAGGCCTTTGAACATTCATAATATCATGTATGGGGGATAACAATTTCCTAATGAAAGAATCTCAAGGAAGTTGGTAAAAGCATGCATATCTTGAATAAAAGAAACTTAGTGGAGTACATGCAACAATTTTGTTCATTGTGAATTTCTTACATAGAATCTAGTATCGTCTAGTGACATTGCGAATAGAATTTCCATGTACCAAATTCATTTGCATGCCGAAGTTTTTAAACAAATAATCTCTCTTGGATTCAAATGTATGTTGAACTTGAGGGCTAATATCAACCTCCATTTAGTTCGCAAATTATATGTATATATTTTATGCTCACACAGGATAGACCAAGTGGTTGGGACTCTTGATGTTAATGTTACCCAAATTAGTTCGATTCCATGGATTAACCCAAGATGTGTGCTTGTGAGTGGTTGCAAGAAAAAATGGGTTATAGTGGTAGCCATGAAATTTGTTCATAGATATCACAAAATTGATTCTTCATAGTTCTAATGTCTTGCACACACAAAAAAAGTATGTATTTTATAATGTCTTTACGTATACTAGTTTCTAGAAAGATACAAGCCATTTTGCAAGAGGGATTAATAATTTTTGAGCTATTGAAGGTTATGATAATATGATCTGTTTAATTCAACAATTATAAGTATCAAGATATAGCTAAGGAAATGCTTAGATTTTGACAAAATGGTAGTTATGTTCAACTAGAGAAACACCTACAATAGACAATAATTATAAAAAAGGTGATCCCAATGTTCGATCAATCAACAAATATTGCCTCTCCAACTTTATTTGTACCTTTAATCATACTTGTTCAGTCACACATATGTATTATATTTCTTCTGCTACACAAATATATTAAATTTGAATATGCCCTTATATTTGTATTATTTATATATTTTGAATTCCTAAATCTTACATTGTGGCAATTTACTTGCTATCATGACTTAGTAATGGAAACTAGCTTAGTGAAGCATAAACATAAATATCACATGGAAATGTTATTGTTAGACACTACCAAAACCATTATCAAGGAAGTATGATGTTTTCCTTCTAACTACCATGATTTTGAGGAAATCTAAATAATATTTTCAAGTGATATGATATTTATCAATTTATCTTTACTTATTTGCAACAGGTTTCAAGTGAAATAACTCAGTTGGGTGAGCGTCAGATTGAAGATCTAAAGGTCGCGATCCACGCTCACCGCATTTTTTTATTTGATCCTTCATCCTTTACAGAGGAGCTTGTGTTGCAGCTCAAAAACCTTGTTTGAATTTTGCATCAAAAGATTTGTGATTGGTTCAAAACAATTTTTTTTTGTATTCTCGCTTAAAACTCTATTTGAATTTGGGTTTAAAACCCATTTAAATTTTCGCTCGAAAACCTATATGTGTCTTTTGGGATTAAAAACTAATTTGGATTATCTCAACCGTATTATATCATCTAATATGTATTTTTTATTTTAACAAACTTTAATGATAGGAACTCAGAGGGTGTAACATATTGTTCACTTTCTTTTTTTCCTTAACCATGTAAACATTAACCTCCTAAGGTGATCTTCTATCCCAAGGATTTCCTACCTTTCGAGCATTGTCACAACAGGCCAATGAGAAACCCTACCCCCATTGGTTTTGAACCTGTGACCTCCATGGAGATAACACATGTTCTTAACCATTAGGCCCACTCATGTGCTCTACATATTGTTCATGTTCTTACCAAGAAATACAATAAATCTATGAAGCTAGAGGTTATTAGCGAATTGTTGAAAAAGAAACAAGTAAGAGTAGTGAAATCACAAATCACCATGCTCTAATGCGAGAAATAATGAAGGCTAGAATCTCAAAATTTGTGTCTCAAATCAAGAACCATAATACAAAATCCCTCTACAAGCAAATTAATATATGGTAAATAAAGAATTATATTGTAGAAATCTATAATGAAATCATCAAAGTCACCCCATTCTTAAAGATTTTTGCAATAATCCACTTACATTTAGAATCCCTTTTTTCAATAGATAACTATCCTTAAAAGGTGCAAAGGAACAAAAGCTAGTCTAAATCTTGTCGGATACCAGATTAATTATTCAATAATTCATTTTCACTTAAACCAAAATGGAAGCAAATAGCCCAATAAAGCTTAGTACAAATCCTGTAAGACACTAGAATAATCTTTCCTTAATTCATATTATCACTTAAACTAAAATGGAAGCATCCCATCAGAGACTAGTGCAAATCTTGTGAGACACAAGAATAATCATTCGTTAATTCATCCGATCACTTAGACCAAAATGGAAGTATCCTTATGGTCAATTGTGTTTGATAAGGCTGCAAGCCTTGATTTCTTCTCTGCACACTTCTATAGAGTTTTTCACTCAATCATAAAATGGTATCTCCTCTACATTTTATAGCACTCATGAAAACTTAATACTCCTTTAGTAATAAAAATGGACAACTATCTTTCAAAAGGGGAAAAAAAACAAAGGCTAGTGCAAGTCTAATGTCTCATCTGAGAAGAGAATAAAAACATTCTTTAATTTATTGCACTAAGAGTAGCAAGGTGCTCTATAGCCCATTATGAGGGAGATGTTGTTAGATAATGTTATGTAATGTGACATTACTAAAAATATAAAGTAATTAAAACCAAAATCAGCATAGTTTTTGGAAACTTATTAGCTAACATGAAATGTTTTAATTATTTTAATTTTAATTTTAATAACTAATAAATAGACAAAAATTTTGTAATTACATATTTTTTTTATAACAACATGTTACATAATGTTACTTGACAACATCTGCCTCGTACTAGAAAAAAATTAGTTTAAGAACCAAACAAGACCAACTAAACTTTTTATTAAAATATTTGTATGAAGCTATTGGAATTTAAAATTGTGCAGAAAGTTTTTATTAAAATTTATGTTGATACATTTGAATACTTGCAGCTGAAAGGGGTGATTGATACAAATAGGCAGAATTCTGCTCAGCTATAGAGAGAATGGATGACATTGAAGGGAATATGAGAGTTCAGGAAGCTCAACTGACAGGTTTGGACCATCGTCAGGATGACTCAAAAGGTAATATTAGAGCCTAGGAGGCTCGTGTGAATGAAATTTTGACTACTATCGTTAGACATGAAGAAATGTTGAAAGAAAAGTACTCCAGGTTGACAAAGTGGATAGGAAGAAAGGGTAATGAGGAAAATACTGGTCAACAAGCCAAATTTGTTGATGTTATTCTTTCTAGTTCAAAGGATTAGGCATGAGTTAAGGAAGGAGATGCTAGTAAGGATGAAGGATATATGTTGAAGACCAAGTCATATAGAGTGGATTTAGTTCCACTTAGTCTTTTCTTTTTCACAATTTCATCTAGTTCTGTATGCAAGTTGTTTCCATCTTTTATTAAGACAATATTAAAAGTATACCATATCGTAGTAATTGAATCTTCCATACATATAGTAGCAATTTTTTGTAATTATGTGTATTTACAATCACAATTATGTACTAAATGTACCAAGAATATTTCTAAAACTTTGTATTTTTTCAATGTTTATTTTAATCATCATTTATATAATCCAAGATAATGGTTTTAGTTATAAAAAAGTAATATTTAATATTTCTTGATAGATTAAATTCTTAAAGACAATTTTAACCAATATATTTAGTTGTTTATAAACTAAAAATGTTTTAATAATTTTAAGTTTGGGTAGATTTGAATTTAAAAAGTTTAGTGTTTTATAAAGTAATATTTAATATTTAACATAGCCTTCCAACAACAACAAAAAAACTGTTAGCTTAATGGGATTAGAGCACTCAAAATCAAGCATGTATTTTTAATTCTATGCATTTTCGAAGTCTAGTGACTTATCAAAACTAGGGTATCATCGACAAGATCTCGGTAATGAGGGTTATGTCCAAGGGGTATCTTCCCACCCAACTAACACATAAAATCCAGTGCAACCCCTAAAATTGGATATTATCTTTAGATAAAGGGTCAAGCTCAATGGGTTGTAGGAGTCACCAAGTACTCAACAAGTTTACTTGGTAGAATCAACTCTCTCAAATAGAATCAAATCAAGATAAGAACTCATAACACATGAACATGGCCCTTACAAGAATTAGATTGTCTCATAACTATTGAGGAACGTCGTAATGGTTCATAACATTAATTTGACATACTATAGCCATGATGCTTGTCACAATGTCACATAATAATTGAAAAATAAATGTGTTGATACCATTGATACATATTATAATGTCACATATTCTTGAAAGTAAGCCAGAATATTGAGGAGCATCTCAATGTGACTTACTCCTTTATGAACATTGCAATGTGACAAAAGAATTAAGTAACATAATAGGTTGACATATTTCTATATTAGCTTCTTTAGTCAGTGTTGTGTTTAATTATGGCTAAATCATTAATGCAATTGCATTGTTTTGCAAGGCTTTTTTCATGTTGTAGTGTTCATTAACGATTATGTTAGATTGTGACATTTCTAAATTATATGTCACATTATAACATTCATATTTTCAATGGTTCTTAAGGACTTGATTATGCTCACTTATGTTGAATTGGTAAATTCATCAATGGTTTTGTCGCAATGTGATGTTCAATAAAGGTTGTGTTGGACTATGATATTGTGATGTTCATATGGGTCGACTTACGTTGACTTAGTACATTCCATAATGGTCATGTTGTATTGTGGTTTCATTTCTCGATGTCTTTGTTTCATTACGACATTTAAGAAAGGTAATGTCTCATAACGACATTTTGCAAGGGTTTTATGTTTCATTAATGTTCATCATAATCATGTTTAAGTTATATTATATGGTTACATTACTAAATGGTTATGTTGCATTGTGGCTAAGTTCCTCAATGGAATTGAATTGTTTTTCAAGGTTTTTGTCATAGTGCGACACTCATTGGGTTATGTTGGATTGTGAAAATGCTACATGGATTTGTCACATTGTGAAATTGTTTTTTGGAATGTTTATCAAGGGTTTATTAATGTTGACTTATTCCTTAATGGTTTTTGTAACATTACTATGTTCATTAATGGTTATGTTGGAGTGTGACATTCATTAAGGCTAAGTTTCTTAAATATATAATCACATTAAGAAATGAAGAGGTTGTAACACTAATAGGTTTATGGCCGTAACATTAATAGGTTTATTATATACATGTGTGTGTGTGTGTGTGTGTGTGTGTGTGCGCATGCATGCATACATACAAATTGTGATGTTCATATTTGTTTAACTATGTTGACTTGTTATATTCCTCAATGGTCATGATCCATTGTGGTTACATTCTTCAAATGATTGTCAGAGTCCAACAAAACCCTTGCAAAATCTTGTAGTATGAAATAACATGCCAAATATGTTGGGAAATTTATAAAAAATCCAACATAGCCATTGAATAATGTACGAATTTGACATAAGTGAAACATTAAGCATTGCCAAAAAGTCAAGAAATAAATTATTTTTTAATTATGCATAACGATGTTTTTTTTAATTATTCATGAACATTGAAGAAATAACCACAATAAATGAAACATTGTGAAATAACCATTGAGGAGTGTCACAATGAAACAAAACCATTGAAAATTTTCATGGTACAACATAACTCTTGAAGAATGTCACAATTCCCCATAACCGTTGACGAACATAGAAATTTTACATAAAATTAGTCAATATTTTTGTTACGGTGTGACAAAAAAATGGAGGAATGTCACAATCCATATTGACCATAATAATGTGTAAAAACCCTTGTGAAACATTGCAATACCATAAAAACCTTGTTGAATATTATACCTTTAATGTGGAATGAAACAAATAAAGTTAAAATAAAGTTAGCAAAGATGTATGTTTCATTGTGACATAACCATAAATGAGTGTCACAATGGAACAATATGCTTGCAAAATGATGCAATGCGACATAAACCTTGATGAATGTCATACTTCCACGTAACCATTAGGAAATATATAAATTTGGCATAAATTTAGTCAAGATGAATGTCATAGTGTGACATAACCATGGAGGGGTATCAAAATCCAATATAATCCTTAATGAACAATGGAACATTGATTTGACATAAAGTTAGACAATGTGAATGTCACAATGTTCATGAAGGATTATGTCTAAGGGGTATCTCCCACCCGACTAACACATAAAATCCATTGCAGCCCCTATAATTGGTTATTATCTAAACTAGAGCAAGGGTTAATCTCAATGGGATGTAGGACTCACCAAATACTCAACATTTTTACTTAGTAGGTGTCATAAATTGGATTACACATCCACTCTCTCAAACTGAATCAAATCAAGATGAGAACTCATAACGCAATTTGAAAATAACCCTTGACAAACATAAATTGTCTAATATCCATTGAGGAAAGTTAGAATGGGTCATAACCTTAATTTGGCATATTATAGCCACAATGATTTTCAAAATGTCACGTAATAATTGAGAAATAACACAATATGTTGATACCATTGAGAAATATTATAACATCACATATTCCTAAAAGTACGTTATAATTGTGAGGAATACCACAATGTGAAATAATCCATGATGGACGCCACAATGAGATAGAAAAATTAAGTAACATAATAGGCAGACATATTTCTAGATGAAATTCACAATGGGTCATAACCTTAATTTGGCATACTATAGCCATGAAGATGTAGGATTCAAGCTCATTGGGATGTAGGAGTCAGTAAGTACTCAACAAGTTTATTCAGTAGGTCTCAAAAATTGGATTACACATCCACTCTCTCAAATACAATCAAATCAAGATGGTAACTCAAAACCTAACAAAATGACCCTTGACAAACATTGGACTGTCCCAAAAACATTGGGGAAATTCATATGGGGTCATAGCATTAATTTGAAATATGATATGTAACATATCCGAATTAGAAGTCAAGAGATATCAACTCTAACATATAGATCCAATCAGTAAAATTCAAGAGTAGGTGCTAGAAATGAACTAGGACTAACTAGATTTCCTTAAAACAGTGCCAGGTCCTTGTCACATTCCTAAGACTCGATGAATGAATATGTAGAAAGGTGATTACAGGTATGAATAAGTATATCATAGGTTCAAAAAATAATATTTCATAGAAAAACAACCATTAGAATGCATAATGTCAAGAATCCTATGTACAATGTATTGGGACCATTGAGGTTTTGAACATCAGCGAGGATGAAGTCTACTTTCAGGATACTGGGAACCCTAGTATATGAAAACTAGATCTATGATCTCAAAAATATTTGAATCCATAGGTTTAGGGACAACGGGGCTAGGTTCAAAGGTCAAACTAACAAAACTAGTTTCTAGGATTGCACATTTAGCTTGAATTCAATCCTTCACAAACACTACCTAAGGGTATTGAATTATGGATGTAATGATTAGGATGTATTCCTTGAGGTTTTAAGGACCTGAAACAAGTGTTATATTCAAATTTGGGCTCAACAAGAGGCTTCTATATTCAACACTATAAAACTATTCAATAAAACAAGCTTAAAGAGGTAGTCTTGATTCAAGGCTTCCCAAATGACCTCAAAATATTTCAAATATGAAAGTTAAGACATGTATGGTATTCATTATGGTATTAAAAAAATCATGAATAGAAATCAATCGAATTCACTGAGTGGGCATTCAATTATTGAAATATCATTAAACAAATAGGCAATTCTCATGTAATTCTAGAGAGGGACTAGCATATAATTTCATAGATGCAACTTCTTATTGAAACAATTTCAGGAATGATAAAAATGGTTCAGAATAATACATTAAATTCATATGGGATTGAATAATTCTTCATTAGTACATCATGGCTTGACAACTTACAGAATGATAGAGAAGATACAAGAAAGAATGGAAGATATTGGAGAACTTGAATTGGAGGCTTGTGATTCTCCTTCCTGGATTTCAAACTTGTTTGGAAACACTTCAGGACCTGTAATAAAACTAAGTGACAATGGCTGAATTCCATCATCCTCTCAATAGCAGGGGCACATCTCCCATCTTGGACTAAGGGAAAATCTCCCAAGCCAGAGTAGCTCAAAGATTCTCAATGCAAAACACAAACTATGAAAAGATGTGAGACGGGTATGATATAATTATATGATAAACAAATTGGGATTCACGGTCCAATTCACTCTTCAGTGTCCCACTTTCCACAACTAATGCGCCCTCATGAGTTGAATAGAAACTTACTTGCTTTCTTTCCTTTCAACCTGGCATGCTTTTCTTACTTTAGAAATTATGCCCTCATTGTTTCCTGTTTTTCACACTGACATTCCTTTCTCCCATTTTAGGAACCATGCCCTTATTTCTTTCTTATACTTTTATGCTTTTCATTTTGACAATATTTTCTTGCACTTTCCTGCTTTGTGCACACTTTTCTGGCTAGTTTCTTTTGTGTTGCTTTCTATCTTTTTCCTGGATTTATTTTGTTTCCTTCCTTTTCCCTTATTTATAGATTTTAGGCGCTTTCTTATTTCTTTGTTCTTTTGCAATATTCCTTTGGTCAAACCTTATCCCTTTGTGAATCATCTTGGTCACCTCATATTCAATTATTACAAAAATACATATTATTGCAAACATTATAATTTCAACTAACAAATTTAATCCAACACTTAAAATTAAAATTGCTATCGCAATTAATATACCCTAATAACCCCTTATTGATTAAATTATTTCTCCACTAAGAACCATGGGGTTCTCAAGGGATAAGTGTTTTTCCATGGTGTTATTAAGAAAATATGGGGACATTACTATCCTCCCCTCCCAAAATTGCTTTTCCTCAAGCAATAACCAACTCCAACCATCTATGAAGCCAACCAATGACTTTAATCTTCAAAATAATTTGTTGGTGGTCTAGAATTGGCATCGTCAATTATAAGATAAATTCCAAAGGTTCACCATGTTTCTATTGTACCACTCTGATTATAGTCATTCCCTAGTGACTAACCCTTTCTTCAACAAAAAATTTCAACATAGTTAAGATAACAGAGTAGAATGCTCGGATCCCATTTCCTCCTCTGTGAGAATCCAAATGTTCTTGCCACTTTTGGAAATATGTCATTATGAAGAATTACAGGGTTCCATGGTCTTATCTGCATCCTCCTAAACATAATAACAACCAAAAAAATTTATCATCATAAAAGATGAAAAGAAAGATGTAAGAATCATACCACCACACTAGATGATCAACATTTCTAGTTTAAAGTTGAAACTATGAGGGTCGGTGCAATGATTTTTGCAACTTTTCTATGTAGGGCCAAAATCTTGTGAACCTTCTCCACCGAGCAAAATATTTATTATGTTCCTGGAACACACAAATATTGTATCTCACAATATTTTTGTTGCATTTACATAGATGTAGTCCTATGTCCCAAGAAAACTGTAGGAAACCTCCAGCACCCATAGATTCCCATGCTACTTATCAAAGATGTAATATGTGTCTATTGAATCTCCATTGGTGTAAACAATATGTACAACCTCCAAGGTTTGAAAATACAACAAGTACCTATCCATCCATGCCATGGATGAACAAATACTACAACTGTCAGGTCCATATGGAAACCTTGTGGATTTTTGAGGTGCATAACCCCAATATCTTAACTCTCTACCATTGGTAATGCAAACACCATTATGAATGGAGGAACCAAAATTAGGAAATGAATTCCTCTGTTTCTACTGATAAAGTGATGGTTCTCTCATCAAACCATCATGTATGAGTGCGAGATATTCTTGCTCCTCACATGGCACCAAGAGAAACAATCCCTCCACCCAATTATCATCCTCATATGTTATGGTTGTAGTAGGAAGTGCATAGGATGAAAGGCCATGAACCAAATTGAAAATTCTATAATACTCATCCACCAAGAGTCTCGTTAGATCATTATCTACTTTTATTGGTTCATTAAATGTACCTTCTTGTGCCTCATCCAAAACCATACAACTATTACCTGAGGCAGTTCCAAATATCTATGAAATGATGCAAGTGTGTGTTCTTCATTTTGTTTTCATGCAACCTTCTCAAACACCTGCAACTCAAAACATACCTCATGATCCACCATCTCATGAGGTTCCTCCTCTGAAACTTGAATGCACTCAACAATTGAATGCCTGATTGAAAGAGAGGAAGGTGAGAGTGACCTTTACAACTTCTTGTGAACCTTCTCATTCTGAATTTAGGATTCTTGAAGGGCCTTTTGGAAACTATCATAATAATCATGAGTGGTATTCAAATATATTGTGATATTTTCAATTTCTTCTGCATCTTTCAATATTACTTCATGAAACATTTCAACAAGATCCAAAAAATTATATCTATCAGAAAGCAAACTCAAAATGTTACTCTTGGTGTCGGATATTGCTTTCTGTATTTTCTCCTTGTCCTCCATCGAATATTTATCCTCCATGCTCCAACATATTTTGCAAGTAAATCATGCATTCCATGGATAGTATTCATGGCCTCTTGAATCTTCTTTTCACCCATTCTCAATGACCCTACAAGAAAATGAGGTTCTTGCATTTGAACCTCCTCCTCATCTTCCATCACATGATCAAATTGATGAATTTCATGTGGTTAAGGTGAATTCGATCTTGGGACCTTTTCTTCAGCTGCTACATGGTCTTCATTCTCATGGACATTTGGTCTTGTCGTAACTTCTTCAAGTGGGATATCTATTTCACCAACATAGATAGGTTGACATCCATTAATAGATGTCTCAATTAAACTTGAGAAATATTCCATAATTTATCTTTGATCCAACTCCGAGATAGTGAATCCATCAATAGATGCACTTTCAATAGAATCGAATGAAAGAGATTCTTCTTCTTCCTTGTTGCAAACACCTTGCAATGACTTGCTCTCCTCTTCATGCAACCTTGTTTCTTCTTTCCCACATGCCAAACTAGGTCATTCATGGATATCCTCAATCATGAGAGTGGAATTTAACTGCTTATTCATGACAAAATCTCCATCATTGTGACACAAGGAAACATAGAAATCCTAACTATGTTCATCCCTTTGCATAAGTCCTTTCTCCAATTTCTCTAGTTCACACCCGACTGGTGTGGGCTTGTCTTCCACTTCATTATGAATTTCAAATTGTGATTTCAGATTTTATCTAGATTCTTATTTTGAATTCGATCCAAAATATGCATTTCCACTATTGAAAAACACATCCTCCTTTGCAATGATTCTGAGATCGCCAACAAAGAAACTAGAAGTGCTTTCATCATCCACATTGTCAGCAACCAGAAGTTGAACTACTAAGTCTTCATGATTGGATCCTCTTCCGGATATTCTTCTTTCAAGCAACCTGAGGTTTCCCCATCTTGAATGGCATTGGGATCATCACTGGTGGAGACTCTTATTTAAGAGAAACCAAATAACCTTATAATGCTTGGACATGCTAATGGATTTGATGAATCTTCATTTTTTATGCCTCCTTCTTCTCTTTTGGTTGATGTGGAACGACATGGTTCCTCCCATGACCTCTTATTTCTCTCGAATGTGGTATCATCCACATCTTGTGGCCAAAATCCATGTTTCCATTGGAAGTAAACTTTGAAGGGAATATCCTTGCAAATCTTTTCCTTCAGAGAGAGGTATTGTGCATTGTACTGAGACATATTAACCATTGCTTTTGTCCTCCTTGCTAAATTAGATTTTGATCTAGACTTTGTTGATTCATTTCATTGATATTCATTAAAAAATGGGTTCCCAAGTTACTCATCTTCATCTCTTGGTAATCCTCCATCAACATAGATTACCTCCTCTTCATATTGTTCAAAGTCCTCTTCAATCACTAGTAGGAGATTCATAGTTTAAATATCTCTTCACTTAGAGATTACTTTACACAGTTTGGGCCAAGGAAAGAGATATAATACCAATGTAATATCCCTGAATCAAAATTCAAGAGATAAAAAATCTAACATAGAGATCCAATTAGTAAAACTCAAGACTAGATGCTAGAAATGAACTAGGACTAACTATATTTCTTTAAAATTGTGTTAGGTCCTTGTCACATTCCTAAGGATTAGTGAATGGATCTATAGAAAGGTGATTATGGGTCTGCACAAGTGTATTATAGGTTCAACAAATTATATTTCATAGAAAGACATCCATCAGAATGCATAATCTCAAGAATGTTATGCACAATGTATTGGGACCATTGAGGTTTTGAACATCAGCGAGGCTGAAGTCTACTTCCGGGATATTGGGAATCCCAGTATATGCAAACTAGACTCTTGATATTATAAAGGTTTGAATCCATATGTTTAGGGACAACTAGGCTTAGTTTGGATGTCAAACTAGCAAAACTAGTTTCCAGGACTACACATTTACCTCGGATTCAAGACTTTCCAAATACTACCTAAGGGGATCGAATTCCAGATGTAATGCTTGGTATTTCTTCCTTGAGGTATTAAGGAATTGAAACAAGTGTTATATTCAAATTTGGTATCATCAAGTGGATTCTAGCTTCAAAATTGTACATCATCTCTTGACATGTTACATGATGATAGAGAAGATAGAAGAGAGAATGGAAGATATTGGAGAACTCAAATTGGAGGCTTGTGATTCTCCTTCCTAGCTTTTGAACTTGTCTGAAAACAATTTCGGACATGCAATACAACTCAATGAAAATGGTTGAATTCCATCATCTTCCCAATAGCATAGGCACATCTCCCACATCAAAGTAGCTCAAAGATTCCCAATGAAAAACACAAATTGTCAAAATATGTGAGTGTTAGGATTTATAATCCTCCCTTTTCCAGATATAGTCTATTAGATCATTTTCCTAACTTATGAGTCATTTTCTAGAGTTTGGTGCCACTGGTGCCACTAGTGCCATTGGTGCCACCAATGTTCCCCATTGGTGCCATCAGTGTGCCATTTGGGTGCCACTGGTGCCAATCCCTACACTTTAGGAGCCACTCTGAGTGCCGCAACCAACCTCCATCAGTTTGTTGTAGTTGGGTGATTCCATGAAGACGGGTAACACTTTTTGGCCAAATTTGGCGATGAAAACCTGATTTTTTACTCATGTGCTAGATAGAAGCCCTCAAAACGCATATATGCCATGTGAATTTTGACTTGCAGTTAAAAAACAAATTGTAGAATATTATGTTGGCTTCATAGTGATATTTTTTTAAAAATATTCCGATGTCATTTAATGTGTGAATTTTTGCATTTAATGAACTGTGTGACCTTAAAAATTTGAAGAAGCTAATAAGTGGCTCGTGTCCACGTAGAGAGCAGCCTTAAGAGTTATAAAAATGGGTCTTAGAGTATTAGGAGTATTAGATATGATTGATCAAATGGGTGTTGGAGTATTTGCAAAAATGGGTCTTGGAGTATTAGGAGTTATAGATATGATTGATCAAATCTATGACTCCTATTACTCCTCGACCCATATCTACAGATCTACACATAAAATTTAGAGGAAGCAAAAGTAGTAATGTTTTTACATGTTTCTTCTTCAAGGTATGGGTGAACCCGCGGACCTGGGTAACACTTTTTGGCAAGCGCATTTCGGCAAAAACAGAATCCTTATAGAGATCAAGGCAAATTGAAAATATGAAACTAGTCAGCACGATTATAATTGAGCTTTATGTAAATCCAGTCTCCGAGCCGTCGCGTTAGTGGCTTTCTATGCATGCCGTAGCTGTTTCGCAGGCTCCATGTCAATGTCAATGTCAATGACAGTGATTATTGTTACTTGTCCATTTGGTTCGCTGGCTAAAACATTGCGTTGAAAGGACAAGTAACAATAATCACTGTCATTGACATTGACATTGACATGGAGCTTGTGAAACAGTTGCGGCATGCATAGAAAGCCACTAACGCAACAGCTCGGAGACTGGAGTTACATAAAGCTCAATTATAATGAATATATTTTGCAGTCTTTGGTAATTTAGTGATTCCTCGGCCTCCTTTTATAATTTTTTTGACAGAGGCACCTCGGTCGAGGTATGTACCTCGACCGAGGTCTATACCTCGACCGAGTTAATACCTCGGTCGAGGTATTTATTAACCCTCGGTCGAGGTTTTAACACCTCGACCGAGGGTTAATAAATACCTCGATCGAGGGCTGAACAAAACCTCGGTCGAGGGCTTGATAAAACCTTGGTCGAGATATTAATACCTCGGTCGAGGGTTTAACAAGCCCTCGACCGAGGTTTGTTTTTTTGTTTTTTCTGAAATGCGCTTGCCAAAAAGTGTTACCCAGGTCCGCGGATTCACCCAGTTGGTAGGTAGTTATGCTAAGTTATGATCTAGTTACATTGAGATAGATGTCCTTACGTTCATTTAGCGCCATTCTTGCATGGTTGCATGGGGGTAGGCACCATTTCTCACCTACCTCATCAGCTTAATTGGTTTAACTAATTGATAGACTGAATTAGACATGTGGAGTTAGACTAGTGAGATCCAATAGTGATTTAGACACTTATAGTTAGCCAGTCAGTCAGGATTGAGTTGGTAGATTTGAATGTTATCCACATGATTTGAATTCTCCTTATTGTAATATTGTTGTATACTGTTGGGATTAATGAAGATAATTTTGTAATTTATCGATCATCTCTTATCAACTTTATCTTAAAATTGTCTTGTTCAATGTACATTGTTCATTCCATTATACTGCACAATTATACCTTTCAATTGCACTCATTTATTGTATATTAATGGTTCAATAATTCAAACATGGTATTAGAGCCTTGTTCAGGCTAGTATCAAGTCTGTCTGATCTCCATTGTACATTAGAAGCAGTTGGATTTCCACATAAATCTTGCAATATTTTCCTTGTTGACTTTGGATTCATCTAGAGAAGTCTCTATAGGTGTGACAGACCCTGAGAAAGTGTAGATGTCAAGATGGAAGGCTTGATTCTTACATGATTGAAAATTGTTTTTGGTTTTTGTAGTGACACATGCAAGTACCTACATAGCTTGCTGAAGAATTGACTGTTCAAAAGAAAGTTTGATGGATTCCTCAGCTCTTGTACCCTGGATGCTTGAACCCTTCAACTATGTTGATTGGAGGGAAGATATGCAGGTCTCCTTGTGCAAGCTTGGCATGTTTAGGATTACTATGGGAAGAGAGACAAAGCCTCATCATCCTACTGAGAAAAATAAGTTCTTGAATCGGTTAGATGAAACATTTGGCTTCCTATGCACTCACATATCCTGGGATCTCCTCTTTCACCTTGAGGGATTGAAGACGCCTAAAGAATCTTGTGAGAATCTTGAATTCTTGTTTGGAAAATAATATGATATTCAAGGGCACATATTGGAGAATGATCTAATTGCATTGCAACCCAATAGTTTTTCACAAAATTCAAGTCACTGGCACTACAGTGTAAGCAATGTGGAATAGAGAGAAAAAATGAGCAACTGGTTCTATCAATACTGAGAAATATTGTCTCGGAGTACTCTGTCTTCGTCTCTACGTTCCATTTCAAAAGAGCTTCCATCCCCAATTGGAAGATGGCTTCTCTAGATGGTTTCGCTGAGTCTTTAATACAAGAGCAGGACATTAGAGAGAATTTGAGGTAAAAAATGGGCCTCAAAAGGACCAAAATGTACTATAAAAATCAACCAATTACATTCTAGTAGATGACATCATCCCCC